>JANIJG010000373.1:97111-151163 GCA_024611175.1 Megaceryle torquata | reverse complement strand
TGCTGGAATGGGCTGCCCAGAGAGGTGGTGGAGGCCCCATCCTTGGAGTCATTCAAGGTCAGGCTTGATGGGGCTCTAAGCAGCCTGCCCTAGGTAGAGGTGTCCCTACTTGTGTAGGGAGGTTGGACCAGATGACCTCTGGCGGTCCCTTCCAGCCTAAAACATTCTATGATTCAGGGCACCATTTTTAACAGGTTTGGACAGACCAATCCTCCATTAACCTAGACAATGAATTTTTAATCCCTCTACACATTTGGTCTTCATAACACACGCAGTGGCAATGACTTACTCAACTTAATTTCACATCTCATCTAAAATATACTGCTTTTATTTAATTTAAATCTGTTCTCTCAGTCCTCATCAAGTGCCTTCTGGGTTTTGTATCGTGGAGAATGATAAATACTTGCTCTCTAGTCACCTTCTCAATTCAGTTATTCCTAGCATCAAAGTTCCTAGATCTAGGACAATAATTTAAATCAAATAATATTTACAGTTTTTGAGCATATAAACTACAGACTGAGTAGTCATGACAGTAAAGCTAATGAGAATTTCGCTTCAGGAACCACAGATAAGACTACCAGATTTCTTGGCAGAATCAGTTTTGCCTTGTTGAAACTTAATTTTAATGAAAAAGCCACATCAACCCTGGGGAGGTTGTTAGATTGTGATTTGAAGTCCACGATTTGTGTGTATCTTTAATTAAAACGAGCTTCCCTCTTGAAATATGGGTTCTACACCCTACCTTCTTGCGAGCTGCCTGTGCTATCGAAGGATACTGCAAATTTCATGAATCACTGATACCACAAAACAGATTCCAACTCTTCATTTGCAAATGATGATAGCCAGACAAACATGTAAAATACTTGCTTAAAAACATGCTCAGCCGAGTCTGTCAAATAGCTGAAGCCATTTTACATACATTTTACTTTAAATAATTTTCCTACAGAGAATCCACACCAGTCATTTGTACTGTCAAGCTAAACAAGCAATCTGCAGTTAATATCAGAAAAATACTTAAAACATTATATAGGAAAGGAGGATTCCTTTTTCCACAAAGTTTTTGCAGATGAACCTAAGCTTACACCAATTTCTCCCCTTATTCTCCTGGCAAACCCAGGCAAAGCTGGGGTAAGATATTCCACCTGCAGACAGCATCATCATTTCTCCCAGTAACACTGTCTGGTAGGTTATCCAAAACCCTCCATCTCCCACCTGACTCTACCCTGGCAAAGTGATCCCTCCCCAGCCCCTCCACCCTGCATTACCCTAAATAAATTAAGGCATTTGCACTGTATTACCCTAACAACGGTGGAAGTGGCAAGAGAGGGCTTTGCACGCTCCCTCGGCATCAAGGCAAATTTCAGCACAGATGACTATCCTGACAGTTCACATTTAAGACAACTATTGACCTCACCAACACTCATCTCCCTGCAGGAACCATGGCCAGCCGTTAATGCAGTGACTAAAAATGAAGAATAAAAAAAGACTTCTGAAAAATCACGTCTCATCTTGTAAACGGATTTCTGGAGTTTTTAAAGGGTGTAACTATTAAAGATCAGTTCTAACACCTTCAAACATTCCATCATAATGTGTTTCATAAAAACCTTTCAAGACCTTTTTAAAGTTCCTCCTCATCCATTGTTACAGCCCATTGCTCTGAGAGCGACGGAAACTTGGTAGGTGGATTTTTGACATAAGGTCAAAAAAATTTTATGACCAACTATAGAGGTGGTTCAAAAGCAAGTAAAATATCAGTCTTTGAAAGTAGTTATCAACTGTGTCCTGCCCAGACAGGCTGGATGTAGTCAGTGTGCTTTGCAGGAGTCTTGTTTTGCAGCCAGTTTTATTTCCCAATTGATTCTGACACCTCCCAATGAAAACGCAAAACAGAAACCAAATAGAGAAAGCAGGAGGAGTCCTCCTAAACATCTCCGCATAGCAGACGATGGTCCAGCCCCACAGCCATGAGGGTATAAGCCATGTGTAGGTCTGCCCACGTGGCACTTCCACACTCTCTCCTCCCATGCTACAGTTACCAGCCCCCGGATCACTCTTCTACTGCCCTAGCAGTGTCAGCAGCCAGGTTTTGGCTTCAAGCCCCAGGTCACGGGCAGCTGTGGAGCAAAATGAGAAGGAGGAAGGGATGGACCAAGCCCAGGGCTCATGGCAGAGTCTAGGCAGCTCTGAAAGATAAAACAATACATGGGCCTGTGGCCTGGGTTATAGACCAGGAGCACTCTCAAACCCACCATGCGTCTTTGGACAAATGACTGTCTCTCCACATTTGTTTTCCAACATTTCCCCTCTCCATGAAACACTGAGCACTGATGACCCATTGTGGAACAGTGCAATGCATTAACTCTGGAGTGTAATAGTGCAATGCATTAACTTTGGAGTATAATAGTGCAATGTATTAACTTTAAGCATGAAAAGTAAAGTTTAAAATCCCTGCAAATCACTCCTTTTCCCTAGGAAGCGTGAAACTACAGGAACAGGAAATCCTTTCCTGAAATATCTCTGCACTGTTTGCTTTAACGATTCAATCTTTTGACCACCTTATGGTCCCCCAAATAAAATAAAAATCAATGGCCTAAAACTAAGTGCTGTGGGCTTTTTGCACTAAGTTTCAGAATGATTTTAGCTGTTATAAAAAATAAATCACTCCTTAGAAAAGGGGGGGGGGGTGCGATTTAAAAAAACGCTGACAGCACACGGATGGTAATGACACCTGCACTCTATTTGGCAATTCATGAGGATTATGGAAAGGTCTAATATCCATTGCTCCTTTTCTTTTTTTAGTCCCTTTCCTGCTCAACGAGATTCTGAAGCACCATGATACCTGCAAGATGGGTTCTTACTGGAGTTGGCAAACAAAGACAGAGCCAAAATACAGGAACATGTTGAACATTTTCCCAAGGTTGAACATTTTGTATCACCCTCCAAGCCTCAGCCCTGCTTTCAGAAACTACTTTCAACAACCAAACAATGCAGCGACTCCATAAAAATACACAGAGCCATAAACAGCTTGCTTACAATTAAACAAAATCTGCTGCAAACGCTTTGCACTCGCGTGCGAGAATCTCCCAGCACGTTACAAACGGCACCGCAGCTGCAACTTCCATACCCAGTGCTTTGCTCTGTTTTCCTCAGGCATCTATCACCAGGATATTTAAGCATCCAACAGTTACAGAAACCACTCAACAAGTTATAAAAGGGAAAATTGAGACAAGAAAAACTAACAATTTGCCTGAGATTGTGCTGCTAAGCTGGGAAACTGCCGGTACCTGTCTTAGGCCTCCAAGACACCTCCCCTGCAAGAGGGTAACACAGGGTAACACTCCAAAGCAGATCTGTGATATTCAAAACATGATGCTGGGCAATCTGCTCAGGTGAACCTGCTTTAGCAGGAAGGTTGGACTAAATGCTCTCCAGAGTCCCTTCCAACTCCCACCATTCTGTGATTCTTCTGTGAATCCTAGGATCTCTCAGCCATTTCTTCTACGGCGATTCCTCGCAGAATGGGAGTAGCTGGAAGGGGCCCCTGGAAATCTTGAGAGCAGCCCTGCAGAAAAGGACTTGGGGGTGCTGGTGGATGGGAAGCTCAACATGAGCCATCAGTGTGAATCTGCATCCCAGAAAGCCAATCGTATCCTGGGCTGCATCAAGAGAAGCGTGCCCAGCAGGTCCAGGGAGGTGATTCTCCCCCTCTGCTCCACTCTCTTGAGACCCCACCTGGAGTGCTGTGTCCAGTCTGGAGCCCCTATTACAAGAAAGATATGGATGTACTGGAATGTGTCCAGAGAAGGGCCACGAGGATGATCAGTGGGCTGGAGCACCTCTCCTATGAAGGCAGACTGAGAGAGTTGGGGTTGTTCAGTCCAGAGAAAAGAAGACTCTGGTGAGACCTTATTGTGGCTTTCCAGTATCTTAAGGGGGGGGCTACAAGAAAGCTGGGGAGGGACTTTTTAGGATGTTGGGTAGTGGTAGGACTAGAGTGCATGGATGAAAACTACAGAAGGGTTTATTCAGATTGGATGTTAAGAAGTTCTTCACTGTGAGGGTGGTGAGACACTGGAACAGGTTGCCCAGAGAGGTGGTGGAAGTCCCATCCCTGGAAATTTTTAATGCCAGGCTGGATGTGGCTCTGAGCAAGCTGCTCTAGTGGGAAATGTCCCTGCCCATGGCAGGGGAGTGGAACCAGATGATCTTTATGGTCCCTTCCAACCCTGATGATTCTATGATCACCCAGTCCAACTCTCCTGCTAAATCAGGTTCACCTACAGCAGGTTGCACAGGATTATGTCCAAGCAAGTTCTGATAGTCTCCAGAGAAGAAGATTCCACAATCAAATCGTGCAGCCTGTCAACCTTAAAGAAGTTTTTCCTTATATTTAGATGCAACCTCCTGTGTTCCATTTTGTGTCCACTGCCCCTTGTCCTACCACTGGGCACCACTGAAGAGACTGGCCCCATCCTCTTGGCACTCACCCTTTAGATATTAGTACATATTGATAAGATCCCCTCTCAGTCTTCTCTTCTTCAGGCTGAACTGCCCCAGGTCTCTCATCCCAGAGCCTAGAAAGCTTTTAGATCTAATGCTTGGAAAAACCAGAGCCCCAGAATGCATATTAATAAATCCCACAAAGCAGACAGGAACTGCTCAGCAGTGTCTTTTAAAACCATCACTAGGGAGAGATTTCTTTGATGAAGGGAAGAAACCTTGAGGATCCAAAAAAGCCAATCTATGGGGCTACATTCTCAGCTGCTGCAGACAGATGCTGTTTCTCAGAAAAGTCACTACATAAAAGAGGTGCTTTATATGTAGTGCCAGTGCCTTGGCATCATGTGCTCGACTACCAGCTGGCCAGCAGAACAAGGGGGTTTCCAACCACCTCTCCTGCAAACCCAGCTCCAGCTCTTATGCACTTACCAACACCAGGAATGAAGCTTTTGCAGCCCACCCTTCTCACACTAAGGGACACTCTTAAATGGAAACAGCAACAAAACACTCCCAGCTCAGTGTAAATACCATGAAGGCTTCTAAATACACATCAGTGCTTTTCAATTTTAAGTTTGTGCATTTTGGGGGTTTTTTTTAGGTTCTGAGCTCCTAATACTTTCCAAGCACAGGCTTCCACACACAGTCGGGGGAAATGCATCATCTTTCACAGATCCTTTTCAAAGCTGCCTGTAAGTCTGCTCCATCATGCTGAAAACAATTGATCCAACAGTGGCAACGTTGCCCAGCAACGGGGACATCCCCAGCTCCTCAGTGGCCATGAACATCACAGCCCCATTGCCGTGGCCTCTGGGGTCAGATGCAGCCCCTCCACAACATCAGGTCAGCACCTCTCAGACCAGGATGGGTAAGTCAGACCACGAAGCTGCTCTGTGGCAATCCACAAGCAAAAAGCCCTCAAGAGATGATGGAGCTGAATGGTCCCAACAGTTTGACCTTCCACAGAAGACTACATGTCAGGGGCTGGACTCGCACACCTCTGGCCAGCACTCCCACAGCCAGAGACCACTCTTTGCTTCACTCCTCCCTTTTCCCTTCACTTGCAGGAACACGTTTGGCTGCTGCTTCTCAATCAAATGGTTCCATTTTAAATGGGGAAGAGAGGGAGACCGATGATGGTTTGTAACAGGAGCACACAATTAAAATGTTCAGAAAAAATAATTATTGAAAGCATCTAGGAAATGATTCATATTTATTGACCACTCTGATCATTTAGACTTCGGTCAGCCTTGTGAATACACACATGATTTTAACACTACTATCAGTTTTTAAAACTACGGTTTTCTAAATTACTAAGAATAAATGAAAAGCTTGAAATGAAAAGCTTGCAAATTAACCACAGAGCCATCTCACCCCCCCTGCAAATGTATATAATTTAATATAATAGTTCTGAAATAGCGTTTTCTTCACTCAAGTTGGTACTTACAAGTCTAGATGGGTATAAAGCTTTCATTATCTAAATGATATGCTAACACTTTTGGAATTTCACAAATTATAAGTTAGCAGTAGCTTCTATTGTACTGCAACTCATTTCAGTATGAAATCACCTTGTACAGAAACCAGCAGTGGGATTTCAATTATTTCTGGGAAAAATTATGTATTTCCTAGAGTATGATTAACTTTAATTTGATGCATTAAAAATAATCAATATTTAATTTTTGCCTAGTGCTTCACAAGTGTTCTTCCTGGGGGTTTCCCAAAGAATTTTCATTAGCTAAAGAGGCAATTCTACCAAGAGAATGTTAGTCTAAATTAGAGCAGTTTAAGTAGTAAAGAAGCATCTAAATTCATACTGATCTTAATAGTTATTTCTGTCAAACAGATGCTCTATTGTTCATGTCTACACATCCCTGACTTCTTAATTGCTAATGTACATGCTACTACTAATTGTACAGTACTAGTAACCTCTGTACAGTAATAAATAGGTCAAAGCTGCTTTCAGATCTTAAGAGTTTTGGTTCTTATGGTTGCAGATTAATGAATCAACTACCAGCCACAGCACAGCTTAATATTACACAGCAGGTGACAGTGAGCAGAGAAGCAATTTCTTTGTCCTAAAGTACAAAAAGTCACAACGCTCAGCTCAGCTCTGAACGGGGCCCTGGGCGGGCAGCAGGCAGAGGTCAGTATGCCACCTCAGTTGAAGTTTTGGTTTTTCAGGTCCTACAACTTATTTCTTTGCTCGTCCATGGTGGTAGAGAGGGCTTGTGGCCATAGATGTCTTCTCCTGTTGTGTTACAGGAGGTAACTGGTCATCAATTTATCTCCTTATGACACAGTAAAAAATGAGTTGGTTGGACATGAGGGACTCATACTTGAAAATATTGTTGAGCTGGTACTTTTCTTTAAATATTTAACATTTGTAAACCAAGCATCAGAAGAAAAGGCGGTTAAAAAGCTTCCCTGAGAAGATCAGAAAGAGAATAGAAAAAGCAAAAGAAATAGACACTAAAAGCAGCAAATCTAGAAGGCTACTCCAGCACACAAGCACCTAACCAGAGACGCCCTTTGCAGTGAATTTTCCTACCTGAGCCACATCTGGTCCCACAGCTCAGTACTCTACAGTCATCCACCAGCACTGTGCTGCTGCCAGAAGAATTCAGTGGAGTCACTGTTTGCACTGAGCCAGAGCAGCAGCGCTACGTTTAAAAATGCGAGGTAACTTTCAGAGACACATACATTTGCAATTCATTACTTCTTTTCACAGGCCTGGCTGCTTTTCAAAGAGGTTTAAAAACCAGATGTGGAAAACAAGATTGCTAAAATCATCTGGCAATTTAATAAAGGGGTGCTGCATGTTCCCAGGGTACATTTTCAACAACAGAGCTCAACAAACACGTGAGAAAATGCTTTCAGGGCAAGGGGGAAAGGCTTTGAAAATTCAGCATCATAGGAGAATGAAATATAATGTTTCATTTATGTGATTTGGGTTTTCCATAAAGTTTTTTTGTTTATCTTCATGTAAACATTTTTATGTTTGAAATTCTTATTTTCGGCAGGGGGGGCAATCAACCTCAACTGCATGTGATTTCAGCTAGAAGACCTGTTTAGTTTGTCTTGTCTCATTTGTAGAAGATTTGGCACCATAACGAACAGTCACAATACTACGAGAACAATATGAAAACCACAATCACTATTAACATAAAATTAATCTGTAAACTGGGAGTAAAATAGGAACGACGACAAAAATCAGATGGAGGAAAATCTCAGACAGCACTTGCTCTCAAACACAATGTAAAATCCCACTCGGCCAGACCACCAGGTAACAGTGATTCAAGTACCATGAGACCCACCCTCGATCCAAATGACACTGTCTGGACAAGCCATGCCCCACTTCTCTGCCTCTCAATACTTGGTCTTATTTTTCTTGCTCTTTTTTTTCCTGAAACATGAACCACACCACGGAAACACATTCTACAACATAAATCGAAAAAAAAAGGTAAGACATCTGGCAAAGAGCCTGAAAGGTTCCTTAGGAGTAGGTGAACTGGCATAGGAAACTACAAAGCACCCTCAGCTCAAGGAAGCAGGTAAGAACGTGCCCCACTGACTCTGGGTACAGGAAAGGCAGGGAGCTGAGAGCTGCACCCATATGGCTCAGAGCCATCAGAGCCAGTAAGAAGCTGCATTTCTGGAGTCCTCAACCAAAGGGAGAGGTGACAGCAGTGGAGTCACCACCCAGGCTCTCCTCCTTGTCAGAAGGAATCCAGCTGAGCACGAGGAGGGAACCCATGCTCAGTGTGGGGAAGGGTGCAGGAGCTGCCTGCTCCCCACCCAGTGCCAGGAGGGATGCTGAGCACCCGCTGTAGGCAGGGCAGCTCTCCAGTGACCTTTCTGAAATGGGGAGGGAAAGAGCAGCAGTTCATTTGAGCAGTTCCCAGCCCATGGCTGGACACAATGACTCTAAAAAAGAAAATGTATTATCACAGATGGTACTCAGGACAAAAGAACATCATTAACAGGAAAAACAAAAGCAAACCAACATGAAAACCAAACCCAAGCTGCTGCTCCCAGCCAAGCTACAAAGGCCACCCTGCCAGGCAGAAGTGGAGATCCCATTATCTGCATTATCTACAACAAGAATGGAAGTCACACTTGAAAATGCAGCGTATGAAACAATCAATCCTGTGTGGCACAACAAAAGGGCTTGGCTCTCAGTGAGTATAAATTGTCAAAACACCCCTGCCACCCCTGCAGCCTCATCTGGACACACAGGACTGAAGACAGAAAACCCTGAAAGCAAACAAGGACATGGGCAAAACACCAGAGAGAAGAAAGGAAATCCACTTACTGCTGGAGAAGGGCTGTGGTGACCCCATCAGAGAGCTGCCTTGCCTCGAACTTTGTGGGCAAGGTATAAACACTTGATATTTAGAGAGCAGCCTGAAATGGTAATGATCTCTACAGGTATTTTGAGTGCCAGTGAAATATTCTAAGATTATATCAAGATTATTGTCACCTATTTAATGGCTCATTGATTTTAGAAGCCACACCAATTTTCTCTTTCCATCGAGTTAGTTACAGTAATGACTAACCATAAAAACTAGATAACATGCTGAAACGTGACTTAAAATCATCCATGCATTTGATATCCCTAAGAGAGAGATGAGTTAATATCCCCCTGCCTTACCCCACATCACCACCTTTGGCCCATGTGGCTCCAAGGAGACAGCAAGACAAACATGATAAAAGAGCATGATAAAAGAAAATAAAACAAATCTCAGAAACTCTCAAGTTATTTCTTTTATGGTCCTTTGAAGCACCATGTAAACACACACTCAAAGAGCCTGGTGTCTTTCCTAGTTGAACAGCTGAAGAGTTGGTTCCCAGCCTTCTCTGGAACCATTTCTGAAAGATGCCTCAAACATTCATGCTCCAAACCATCTCTGGACCTGTCTCTCAGACCCTCCCTTAGAACACATCAAAATTCATTCCACCTTAATATTTTCCACCAGATGAACCAATGTACAACATCTGATTTTCACATTTTTCTTTAGAAAAAATGGAAAATATATAGAAAATGCAAGCAAAGCATCACTTCTCTGAATGTATCTAGCACTAAGTTTCAATTTTTCATTTCAAGTAGATTTTATTCAATCCACTAAGCTTTTAAGTGAAATATTTTAAAGAAAAATAAGTCTGAAGAACACACTGGAAGTTTACTCAAATCAAATATTCCAAAAGGATTAAAAAAAAAAAAATTAGCAAAGACAGCTCTTACTGGTTTTTAATCTTCTGCTGGATTAAAAAAAAAATAGGTTAACATCTTGAAACTTTTTTCCCCATAATAGATAAAATGTTTTTTCAAAATGAATTAGCAAATTTCACCCCCTTGATTCCCATTTTCCCTTGATCTTACTATTGCTTCTGTTTGCCTTATGGAATCACTGCTTACGAGTATTTAATTAAAGAATTCATGTGGGCTTTGGGGGCCATGCTGAGGCATCCTGCCCCTATTTCTTCCCAGCACTGTCTACCCCCCTCCCCCTGCTCCAACCCAGTAGGATATCTTTTTAGTAGTGAACATTCCCTTCAAGTTTTCAGCTCCGTTTCCAGGCAGTGCAGAAAAACCCCCAAAATTCAGTTGCAAGGGGCCAAAAGGGAGGCGACCAACATTTTGGAGGTGTTGAAACCATGATGTCAACTTTTGCCTGTTAGAAGGCATCCTTTTTCTTTTGAAATATGGCAGAACTTTCTCTCAGAAATTGTGCAGAGAGCACTGCACGTAACACCTCACCCAGCAAACAGATCCATTCCTCAGTGGACACTGGAAACCAGTAACACACCAGCACTTTAATCTCTGCCTTTCTGCCTACAGTTCTCACATCTCTGCTTTTGCTCTGCAAGAATCTCAATGTTTATCCCTTCAAAATGAGCATCTTTTTGTCCTTAGTCACTTTTTCTATATCCTTGTTCAGCTACACTACACATTTTCTTTAACTCCCAGCATTTTTATTGCTAGGTAACATGGGTCACCTTTGGGCATCTGCTCCAGCATCTTCAAACACTTTCCCAGCTCCCCACCTGGCACTTTCCCATTCGATTGCTTGTCATTACTTTCACAACTTCATCTGTCCCACAAAAACTGTAAAATTTCATTTTAGCAGCAACTAGGCGATCTGAGTAGAAAGATTGTGTCAAAAAGCTCAATGGCTCTCCTTTGTTTTGCTGCACCTCCTCTCAGCAGCCCGGGGCTGCAAATCACCTGGACGTGACTTCTCCAAAACCCAGTGTGAGTAGTTTTGCAGAACATCCTCAGTTCAGAGCACTGAACATCTCATAGCCCAGCTCTGACTGAAACATGTCAGCCACTGACAACACAAACTCTTCACAACCTACACGTGCCCCACCACAGACTTGCACAAAACCCATTTACAAATGAGCTATAGGCCAAAAGTTACTAATTAAAATAATTTGATGAATGCTCTTGAATGAAACTTAGACCACCACAGCTTTGTGCTGTCAGGCGTTTCAGATGCCCCGCAACCAAATCCATGTGATAAAAGACTAATTATCCTACGCTGCATTAAAATTCAATCTTGATTGTGATTATTAGTGATTAAGTACTACTCAAACTCTACGGTTCAGTACTGCATCTGTGATTCAGAAGATGAGCAGAGTGCCCATTGCCCACGGCAGCATTAACACACACTGCAGACAAGGCAACAGAAGTATGTTCTCATTTGACACGTACAGGTTTTCAACCAACAGGGATACGTGACTTCCATAAACTTGTTCAGCAATATTCACAATTTCAAAATAACTTCGGTGCTTTTTCTCAGCCACTCTTTAATTCTGCCCCTTCTACAGCTGTGAGCCAGTTTCTACCCCATCTTTATTTTCTCCATACGCACACCTCAGCTGTCCTGGTCCCAGGTTGATGGCTGAAAACACTGATCCTTTCTTTACCCCGCCTTTATCCTTCTGCTGTGACTGGTATGTTCTAACTCCTGGAACTAATCTGAGTTTTAAACCCCTGGAGCTACCAGCAGGGAAACCTACAACTTGAAAGCTCTAAAACATCTAGAAGGGCAAGGACTGATAACTCCATGTAACCAAGGAACCTGACTGCAGCCAAAAGAACTGACACCACCGCAAAAGAGCACTTATAAAGTGTAAACCCAAAACAATAGCAAAATTCACAGCAAATAAAAGCAGAGCACATGGTCCACAGCCCTGCACACCTGCCCGTGCTCCATTTTGGCCAAAAGCTGCATTCAAGTCATGAGGGTAAAGGCCCACAAGGCACACAGAATCACAGAACCAGTTGAGATGGGAAGAGATCTCTGGAGGTCATCCAGTCAAATCCCCCTGCTCAAGTAGAGTCACCTAGAGCAGATTGCCCAGGAGCATGTCCAGATGGCTTTTGAATATCTCCAAGGATAGAGACTCCACAAGCTCTCTGGGCAGCCTGTGGCAGTGCCCAGTCACTCTCACCTGAAAAATGTTTCCTGATGTTCTGAGGGAACCTCCTGTGTTTCACGCCCATTGCTTCTGGGCACCACTGGAAAGAGGCTGCCTCCATCCTCTATGCACCTTCCCTTCAGATATTTATATGCATTAATAAGATCTCCCTGAGCCTCCTCTCCTCTAGGCTAAACAGACCCAGCTCCCTCAGCCTTTCCTCATGTGAGATGGTGCACTCCCTTCAACATCTTTGTGCCCCTTTGTTGGACTCTCTCCATTATGTTCCTGTCTCTCTTGCACTGGGGAGCCCAGAACAGGGCACAGTACCTCAGCTGTGGCCTGATCAGCGCTAAGTAGGGAGAAATGATCACCCCACTCAACCTGCTGGCAATGCCTCTCCTAAAGCAGCCCTGGATACCGTTGGCCTTCTTTGTGGCAAGGGCACATTTGCTCGCTCATGATCAACTTGGAGTCCACCTGGACCTCCAGGTCCTTTTCTGCAAAGCTGCTTTCCAGCTGGGCCACATAAAGTGGTGGATGATTAAGGGTGAGCTCAAGGCTGTCACACATGGAAGGGTACGTACTCTGCGCACTGCACCAGCCTTTAGTTCAAAAGCAAGTGTGGCACTTTGCTCATAGCCCCCGGCCCAGATGGTCTGGGTAAGAACAGTTCCAGTTTACTGAATCATCTGCAATTTTTCTAAGACTTGTAGTAAGCTTTAACAGCCACTGTTTGACCACCTTTAAAATGTATGTGGGGCCAAAACACTTGGTCATGTGGAAGAATGAATCTACCTACTGTACCTGTTGCGTAGTGGTCTTTCATTACCTGCTGTACATCATCTAGTTAAAATTAAATCTTCTGTGAACAAACTTCTTTGCAAATGTGAAATCAAAGCAAACAACATTAAGTTGAAACACAGCTGATAATGCAACATTAATTTCATTGAAAGGAAGAAGTTCAATTCTTGGTATTTGATTTTCTCTGAATAACAGATAGCACCTATTTACTAGACCTAGGAGTAAATCATTTTTCCAATTCTCTACTGCACATAATAGCACAATTTTGCTGTATTATTAAAAAAGGGTCAGTATTTCAAGTAACATTCTTGTTATCAATGAGGTTACTCAGCAGTCATGAACCATAAGCTGAACATCCTGTGACTCTGAAATGTTAAAACATATCATTCCTATCATTTTTCCACTCCTTGCTAAGTACCACTGCAACTCAGATTGCAGTGTCAGCTGCCTAGATAAGGATTATATAACCCAGGGGGAAAAAAAAAAAAGCGTGAACATCTAACTGCAAGTCAGCATGAAAATAAATGACAAACATGGAAGAACTCAGATTTTGAGACTGGCACCGCAAGTCACATCTAGGTCCATTTCTGTGCAAAATCCAACTTTATTACCAAACAAAAAAAAAATTGGCATTAGCTCCTGCAAAGAACAAATATATTTCACTGAAATATTCAGCTCCCAGATTGTGGTGTCATACAAGAAACAGGAGGAATATTATCAACAGAGAATAGAGTTTTGGTAGCTAAAAACAAAATTACAGTGCTTACAGTTTGTCCAAAAAATAACTGTGTAGAAAAGCAAGCAGACAAAGGACAGTCAACACAAGAAATAAAATTTGGCAATCCTGCAGTGTGAAGTTTAAAGAAATGAAGATACATTTGTTTTGAGAGGAAACTGTTGACAAATTACATGAGACATACTCAAGACACAGTATAAAAAGAAAAAAACAAATGTGGGGGTTTTTTTCCCCCTGTCATAAAATACTAGACATTTTCAAATGCATATAAAAAGTAAATTTTAGAATGAGACAGAAAGCTGCTTAAAAAGCCCAAACCACTAGGACTAACCTGTGAAGCTGGTTATTATTAATATTGCTGAAAGCTCCAGAACAAATCTTAGGGTAGGGTTGTTACTTGTACTGAAAATAATATCCTGGGCTCCAGAGAGCAGTTAAGTGCCACTGTCATGAGTGATTTCAACACTGAGTCTTTGTCTTACCAAAAAACAGTCCAATTTTGCCTCCTCAGTAAATAGATCACTTTTGAACAGGGAAGGTAGGGTTCCTTGAAAATGTTACAGTTGATCTCAATCTTGTTATCACTTGAGCACTGAAGAGTTCTTTCTCATGGAAACTATGACATTAAGCTATATGCTTCAAAGCATATATTTATATATTTATAAGCTATATGGTCAAAGTACCTCTGGTATTCAGGTGTTGTCAGAACTGGAGGCTTTGGAGAACAATTGCATCTATAAATCTATTGTTCTGAGCCAGGTGGACATCGCTGTTGAACCTTCCCAACAGCAGCAGCGTACCCCAAAGCAACAAATTGGTTGACAATGGAGTTGTACAGGAAGGCTGAAAGAGGGAGAGAAGAGAGCCTCAAAACCTCTTGGCCAAGAGCAGAGATAAAAAAAAAAGCAGGAAGAGAAAGGTAAGATTAAGGTACTGGAATTTAAATGGGGGGGTGGAGAAACTGCAAAGGGGCACAGGAGGTGTTTGCAGAAACTCTAATGGCTGCATTTAGTATTTAGCTTCACTTTGTCCCCCAGAACAGTTTGACACTATCATTTACAGGCTGGTAACATTCACATCCAAAACCATGGAGTTACACTAAGTAGCTATGCTGAACTGTGAGCCGGATGGGTAAGCAGTGGTTAACAGGCAGGAGGGGGAGAGCAAAGCAGAAAGTAGAGACTTGAGGTGGACCGTGAAGGGCCCAGAGATGCAGTAAATAAATTTGAGCAAGCTTTTCAAGTCTTCAACTTTGTTATGAGCTAGTGAAAATCTCATATAGCTCACTGACAGCAATGTAAATCCTTCCAAGAAGGAGGGAGAAACTGAGAAAGAGTAAGCTGCTCTGAGTTTTAAATCAGTGGGGACTTTTCCTGTTTATCTACTGGTGTATTGGGAAATGCCCCCTTCCAATCACTGCAGCTGACGACAGCTCCCTCAGAGGGCATTAGGGACCTGGGGACTTCCCAACCACAGGCAGATGAATTAGTCTTTTCAAGAGCTTCTGGAGCATATGGAGACACCAGAAAGGCAAAGGCTTATTTAGGGAGCAACAATAAAGGCAAGTACCTGAGTGAAGCCCAATCTGCTAGCACTGCAGAGGACTAAATGACAAGTAACTCTAATTACACAAAGCCTCTCGGCAAACGGGCGAGCAGGATCTTACCAGACACTGCTCTGAAGGGCAAACAGGAGCACAAGAGCTGGCTGATCTTCAGGGATTACCTCTGAGGAGCACAGGCAAAACCTAATCTGAAGCACAGAAGCCAGCATGGCTGAACAGGGAGCTCCAAATGGAGCTGGAAAGGAAAAACCGGCAAGGGCAGGGCAGGGACAGGTTAGGAGCACAGAGGCATCGCCCAGGCAGGCAGGGAAATAGAAAAGCCAAAGAGTGAAAGCTCTGCTTTCCACAGCAGTGTGCTCCAAGCCTAAGAAAAGTTTAAAGAGAGACCGGACAAATTCATGGAAGAAGAGATGTCGTAAGGACTGTCACACCCAAAGGCAACCCTCCTGATTTGTGCACTCCCTCATGCACAAGTTGCTTGTCTCTAGGAGAAAGCTTTAGAAAAATTGCCACACATGCCATCTGCCTTCTCACCCTCGCTCGCATGCATCCATTACCGGCCACTGTCACAGGCAGCATAGTGGGCAAGTGTGACCTGTGATCTGGCATGGTACAGTCATCCTTATGTCCTCCGGTCTGTGCTCCTCTGTGTCGGACCTGTACATACTGGATTTGTATTTACTCCTATTTGGAGGTCAGCCCCACCTTCCGGCACGAATATTTTTAAAAACAAAGATGACAGAAATTAGCACAGAAGGGAAAAATCTCTGTTCTCACATTGAAAAAACATCGAGATCTCCTAAGACAGAGTAGCATGCCATCTGAAACAGTTTTTCCTCTGAAGCACTTGACCTACTTTGTTAGCTATACAATTTCTTACAAATTTACTATATTATAACAGCTGTGTTCATGCTGGTTTAGTGTCAGCACTTCTATTCTAAAACACATTTTTTACACACTTCCATAATAACTCAATTATAAAACTTGGGTAAAAAGTGGCTCTCCACAAGCATTTTCTTCCCCAAAGTGTATTTGAAAATGCTCCATTACAAAATGCCAAACTGCCCACTTGGGGTCTGATCTGTCCCCCAGAGCATGGTGGGACTCTGCCTGAGGGTGGCTGATGGAGATGTCTGAGCCTGGCTGAAAACAAAGATCTGCCCTTGTCACTGACAAGCTGATGGCAGACATGGTCCTGCGCTGGTTTTTTGTGTACCCTGGGTGGATTTGCACAGAGCCCTGGCACCCAGAGGGCAGCACAAGCTGGTGAGGAGCGCTGCTCAGCAGGCAGGTACCTCAGAGTGGCCTGACAAAATCACGGGGTGTAGGAAAGGGGCAGATGTTGGAAGTGCAGAGCACCAAATGAAGGGGAGGTTTACACAGAAAAGGCTGTGGAGATGAAACCAGTATTGGGAGGAAAAAAAAAAAACAAAAGGAGAAGGCAGTTTGGTCTCCTACAAAATGTCACTACAGTGCCAGTAGTGTCTTTACAGCAAAACAGCTGGAAAAGAGGGAGAAGAACCTGGCAGTTATAAAAACAAAATGAAAAGGAAAAAAAAAAAAAAAAAAAAAAAAGAAAAAAACCCCAAAAAAACCAACAACAAATTCTTGCCTTTTCTAATTCCTACCCTGCCTGCCTGAGTGTTGTGTCTGTGCTCCTCTTGGACAGTCCATCCCTGCCCCAACCTTGCTTGTGGCCCTTCCATAAGTTTTCCCTATTCTATTCTATACTAACCTACTCTGTTCTGTTCTGGCACCCAAACCACACGAGATATTCAAGGTTCTGGAAGAGCACAGAACTGTGTGGTGGCAGGACATTTCTCCAGCTTGTTCCCTATTTCTCTCCTAATAATCCATAATGTTCTGTTTGCTTTTCTGCCTGCTACTGAGTCTAGCATCCCTGTTTTCCCAGCACTGCCTGCTATGGACCCCAGTCTCACTCCTGTATAGTAACTGCTTGCTTACACACACCATGACGGGTAGCACAGCCTCTCAGATGCTACCTCCACACAACCATACACCAACAACATCCTGGAAGCAACGCTATCATAAATGAATATCCACTTACCCTTCTAAGAGGGTTCTCAGAGCTGCTCACATCCCCGCACTAACGCGAGGCTGCTGCTGGTTCCCCATGGGTTGCAACACTCCCTAGTGCAGGGCCTCTGTTGTGCAGTCCATGGTGCTGGCTGGACACAACCTGAACAGGGCACGACACGGGACAGGGGCTCCACGTGCACTTCTTCCCCAGAACACTGTCTCTAGCAATGCTCCCGCCTGCCAGCACCAAACCCCAAACAGCCTAAGCTCCAAATCGTCACCAAGAGGCTAAAATAAAATCTTCCCTCTGTTCACCCATGCCCATCCACCTTCTTCCCCCCTTAGGTAATATACACAGTAGTTCCCACAGCAGAGCCTCTTCTAGACACAGGACTGCTGCTGCTGTTAAAGACCTACACCTCTTCAGCCCACACTGTATTTTTCCCTTCTGGACTCATTTCTGGAAATCTCCAGTCAGTCACTGGGCTCTGAAGAGCAGCAGCTTGTTTTTAGTAAAACCATTAAGTAAATCTTAATATTTACCCATTTTCTGAATTAAATAATTACCATCTTTCATATGAAATAAATCTTAAACTTTTTCTGTTAAATGACTGAGTTTTACACATAAGTGATTTCCTACTGAAATAAATGAAATTCCATGTCTGCAAAATTAGGCATGACCATGGGTGGCAGGATTGAGCATTACCGTGATTCTCTCCAACTACTTACGGTAAGGAATCTTGCTATATATGTGCTATATATTAACGTTGATAAATTAACAAAAGTTAGATGAAATTCTACAGTTCATTTTAAAACTGCAAAGAAAATCTTTTGTCTGCTCCTACCTTCTCTGGATGCACTGATCAAGTGAAAGAATTCAGCTTTAGTCCATCACTGGATCTCTCCCAGTTGCTACCTAAACACGTATGTGACAGCTGTCAATTCAGAAATCTTTTCTCACAACACAAAGATGACAGGAAAACACTGAGCTGATATGACAGCAATGGTAGGCATCCCTGTAGGAAATCTTTCCACACTACAACAGATGGCCAGTAGTTAGAGGAAACCATTAAAGCTTGAATTGAGGAAATTGGTTAAATTTTTCACAGCAAAGGGTAGCAGATAAAAATAAACTTCACCAACCTTCTGGGGAGAGCCAGTCCTTTTATAGAGTGCAGGCATCTATCAATAGTGCAGGAAAGGCACTAGATTTTACAGGCACGCTGCTATCGTATAATGACTTTATAATCATTGTATCATCTCTATATACCATGCAGACAATACAGTCACACAAGTGTCATAATTGCCTAATTACTACATTAATACGCGCAGGCAGCAATTATGCAAATGCTACAGCTCTGAGCTCCAGGAGTGGAAGCTGCTGGGGGTGCAGCCCACAGGGCTGGCAGCCGGTGCCCCGCAGCCCCCGAGCACTGCCCAGCCCACCCCTGCCTCCTCTAATGCTTTAACACAAACTGGAGAGATGTTGCACTTTCAGCTATTCTGGAATACACCAGCTGACCTTGAGATGAGACGTGATCCATGTGGAAATACAGACTTTCCTCTATACTGGGAAATTCTCAGCGTCTCAAGAGATACTGGCAACATGTGAGCATTACATTTGTACATACAAACTATCAGCAAAGATTGACTTCTAAACTGACCACCTCCAAACCTCACGTCCTTCCAGACCAGTCCTTTATCCAGATAGCATTCATCAGGTCTGCTTTTTCACATTACTAAAATATGTTCCAGCAGTGGGCAAAGAAAATGAAGATTTCCTAAGAAAGCCTAAGACTATGAGAAATTCAAGATGTACAAGCATTGTAGCACATCTGGGCTGTGTTCCAAATGACAAGGGCTAAGGCAGGCGACTGGGGAACCATAAAAAGGCAAGACTCCCTTAAGCTTGCCTTTGGGACCCATCTAAATGTGAAACTAGGGGACTGCAAACCTGTGGGTACCAGGGAACAGATGCCCAAGACATTCCCACTTCTGAAGGCCTTTTTAAAAAAAAAAACAAAAACAAAAAACAAAGCTAAAAACAAACAAAGCAACACAAAAACAAAGCACCCAAAGCAAATCCCTTGGGAATCCACAGCAATGTGTGTTTGAATTAGAGCATCTCAACAGCTGCACGTCTGAGCCCTGCACACGGCTGCCTCACACAGTCCAGAGGAATTGCTGTTATAATAAATGCTGTCAGCCTCTGTATATTAAAATTCTTCCATCTTTAAGCAGAAAATGGAAGAAAAGCCAAGGGGGCAACAGTCCTCGTCACCTACAGCAGCCAAGCAGTGGACATCGTGAGCTGATGGCACCTAAAAGCTAACCCGTCCTGAATTTGATTTGAGAAGTCCTTTTGATCACCGATAAGAAAGAAAGAAATCTCTCAGCCCCTGAAGGACGATTCCTATTCCTTCCCCCAAAATACAATTCCTATTTTAAGACTGAAGTGATCTTTAAAAAGCACAAAAGCCATTTCTTTAGCTTTACCATACATTCCTTTGAAGCACATATTATGAGCAAGAGCAACTAAATTAACTTCATAACGCTGAGGTGGGATTTCAAGGGAAAGAAAAACAAACAAACAACATTGTTATGTGAAGATACATAGTTTTTGATAAGATCTCTGCCCTCGGGGTGTGGATAACCACGCTTCCAGCACACTGTTCTCACTCATTTAATAACTGGATACAATTTTGGATTGTGTACATGTTGACAGAAAGCAGAAGTGACAGAAAGCTCAGGAAGCTTTGTTTTTAGTATTTGCCAGTTGGAATGGAAATACTTGAAGAGAACCTCTAGGCTGATAAAATCTGTCACTTGAACATCACATAAAAATAAGTAAAACCAACTTTATCAGCCACTACAAAAAAACCCCATCTATTTCCATTGTGAATTGCAGTAATACCTGGTTTAAGCCTTTTCTGTTTCAGACATTTCATGAGTTCCCTTTGGCTTTTGGGGATCCAAACCTGCCAAGTAATATAGCAGCATTACCTCAAAATTGTGTCAAACCTACACAGACAGAGCTTGAAGTCCAGAACCTAAAAACAAGGCATGAGCAGGATTCAATGCTGAGAGGCATGAAAACCCCAGCTGAAGACTAATGGAGACGCAGACCGGGGTCAAGGCAGGCTCTCCTGCCCGTGGGCTTTGCTATGGCAATGCTCAGCTGATCTGGGGACAGCTCTGCAGTTTCTCCTGTAGCACTTGTTTCATCTCCCAGACCAGTAGCAACCCTTAAAGCCGCAGGAAGATCCATCCATCTGATGAAACATGTGGGATTAATAAAGGTTAAAACCTAAATTCCCCATGCACTGAAACACACTTCTTTTTTTTTAAACCCTACAATCATAACGGTTAATTCTGACAAACACGGGCTATTTCAGTGCTTACCTTTGATCATCTTGACTTTCTAAACATTATTCCATAAATACACAGATGTGTATGTACCCTTTAGACAGAGGCAGTAATTACAGCTGACAGCAGTGAGAGCATTTTACATGTTTCAGTAATAAACCTATCTATCCCTATTAAATATTAATACACAAGCTCTCCCTATTACCTATTATGTCATCAGTCACATCAGTTTTAGGAGGAAGGTCAGCAAAAACGAGGCAACAAGATTTCTGTCATTTTTTTAAATCCAAGTTGAGCAGTTTATCAGTATAAATAACAACCCTGGCAGGAGAAGCACTATTTATTAGCGGGACAGATGCATAAGCAGGAAAAATAAATAGAACATTTTCCTGACTTACATTTGTTTTTCTATTGTATAAATATCAGAGGTCATATTTCAGCCAGGATAGGAAGAACATGGAAAGGAAGGTGAAATGCAAATACACCCTGGTCCTTCTCCATGTTGCTACCTCCCAGCCTCTCCATGGGGTCTCAGAGAACCCTGCACTGAAAGTTGGCCGCACACTGCGAGGCAGGACACTCGGGAGCCAGGCAGGGCTGCCTGGGCAGCAGAGTGTCAAGATAAGAACTTAGATACAAACCACAGTGCCACTGGTTCCTTCCCCAGTCTGTGGCTGAGAAAATACACAAGAGGGAGCCTTCCAGATCTGCCATAAACTCGAGTATCTTCAGCTCTCATGTTTCTCTTAACCTCACCAATTATTTCCATGTTTTCCTAACCCAGAAGAATGAATCTGGCAAGCGTGAGCACACGACACCCACAGACACTGCGGATCACTTGCAATTATTATTCCATTTTTTGACTTAATAATACAGTTTGTCACCCAGGTCAGAAACTGACTCACTTGACATTCAGATTTTTCTACTCAAAAAAAATATGTTGATTTGATAAAAATCAAGACATTCCAGAGGAATATACTTCTAAATGACTTCCTAACAAACTAACAGTTAAACTGAAATGTGTCTTTGTGTTTGAAATTTTTGAACCGTCTATAGAAATTTCAAGAAAAGTGATACTATTAAGAACACTTCAATTTGCTTTTCACTTATTGCTTTCACCCAAATAACTTGTATATAATTATTTTGAAATTTTAAAATAATTTCTTCAAGTTGCTATTTGTTGGAATTTTAGTGATCAACTTTTCACTCAAATTTGGTTGAAAACAAGAAGCTGGGAAATTTGGACTTGTTCCTGGGATCTGATTTTGTTGCTGCTATTGTTAAAAAACAATAATTGAGGAAACAACCATTCATTTTTGGTTGCCAAATTTTATTGCTAGTTACAATTTTTGGCTCCATTTCATTCTCTCCTCTGCCTTCCTGCCCTCCCCAACAGCCCCCAAACCTGGGGAAAGGGCTGGCAGCCAAAAGCAGGGCTATTTTAGGTGCCAGACAGAGAATAGGGAAATTAAGTTCTCCAGTGATCTGTCAAATGCATTTTTGATCTGGGGAAGGGAAAAAACAAATGAATTAACAGGTACTGCTTAAATATGGAACCTCACCACTGCTACCCACAAAGACACCAGCTAATCTTTTTCATTAGCATTACAAATAGTTGCTTTCTAATTTCACTACTTCTGGTAGAAAAATCCTCCAAAACCTCCCACCTAAGTAATTACAAATTTTCTTTTAGTTTGTGCATAACCAGGTTACAGCCTGTTATTCTTCCAGCCACCCTGCTCTTTTTCCCAAAATAGGTATTTCTTTCATTCCCAGACATTACCTCCCCTAAGCATTATCAACAGCAATTAAATCTTACTGGCTTCATTTTGCTGCAAAGACAACTGTCCTGTCTCATCTCAATCGTAAGGATTCCCACTGCCCTCATTATCCAAGTAACCCCTCTCCTCTCCACCCTCCCAACTTTAAGGCCTCTTTCTTCAACTCGATAACCGGCAGCACATAGAAGACTCTGGAGTATAGAGAGCTCCACATTTTTCAGACTGCTCCATTAAGCCTGGCTTCTCTTCAGCCAGAATTACCTTTGCTGACATGCAGCCCCCGGAGTCCTCTCTTATTCCCAGATCTGCACATCTCAAGCTACAGTACTGATCACCTGCTCTACGCTTTATTTTATAGGGCTTTCTGAGCTCACACCTGAAGTTGCCTGATCTCTCTGCTTAACGCTTTGAAGTTTCCTTAGCCTTTCCAAAGCCTCCGAGTGATCTTCACATTTCCTCCCTTTCTCCTTTAAATTCCAGAGGTGAACAAACAGAGGATAACACCTCCAACCCCACCATTTCAGGCAGATGGTATGTGTCCGTATCTTCCCCTGACTGATTAACAGGTTAGGATTGCAGGACTGACTTGTTTTGGTGCTTATCAATTGCTAATTTCCCCCCCCCCTCCTGTGATAACTCCTGCAAAGCCCAAAAGAATCCTTAAATCATAAAAACCAAAAGATAAGGGGAAGTCTCTCTCTTGGAGAGTTTATTATTTTTGAACATACTCACACCATATATATACACACACACTGTCCCCACCACTTTCTTCCCCCCCCCCCCCCTTTTTTTTTTGGTTGTTGTTAATAATTCAAAATCAGTTTTGACAATAAATTTTGAGTCAGCTTCAGTGCTTATTACTGGCTTCAATTTCTTTTACTAGGGGATATAGCTCTATTAAATCACTGTCTGCAGGATCGCAGTCCAGGAGAATTCCATCCTATTTCATGCCTCATTATGAAAGATTCATATAGCCCTACTCATCATGTTTCTACAGTCATCTACAACAACTTTGGCGTGCTAAAATGTTGTACAGTACGAAGTGACACGTTGAAATGATCAGTCAAGTTCACTGGGCTTAACCACTCTGACTCTGATGTAATCTTACTTCAGTTAGGGATAAAAAGACATCTTAATCAGCATACAAGAGCAATCTTTATTGTGGTAATTAGCATCTACCAAATAGCAGGACTAAGCTCAAAATGTTGAAAAGTGCCTTAGAGGCAGAAGTACAGGAGAGAGATTACCTACAGGCCACCAAGAATGGAAGCTGCCTTTGTGCTGGAAGAAGCCCTGCAGTGAAGGCAGCATCACATGCCTGAGCTTGTTTTCTATGGGGAATGGCAGTAATAGGATTAGTTTCTACAACATGACATGTTAATAAACTGTCTCTCAAACACACACACCACCCCCCTCAAGAAAAATAAGCACACAAGTCATTCCTGTGCAAGACAGACTGAATTATTTAATTCAATTAATTTAAGAGGTGCCTGGAAAGCAACACTCAAGAGCAGTGTTAAACATTTTAAGTTCTTGGGCAAGTACAAGCTGGTATTTTATTTCACCTTGTTTTTCTATTGCATGCAAGACACCAGCTGAGAAACAAAGTAGGACTGGAACTGGAAGATAACCAGGGTACTAGCCCAAGTCTCTAAAACCAGGGTTGTGTCATCAAATTCTTGGTCTTCATTTAACGTTGTACAGCTGAACAATCCATGTGTGGATGTGTGTATATGCACCAGGGGGTATTTAGATTGGACATTAAGAAAGGGTTGTCAAGCCCTGGAACAGGCTGCCCAGTGAAGGGGTGGAGTCCCCATCCCCTGAGGTATTTAAAAGATGTGCAGATGCAGTGCTTAGGGACACAGTTTAGTGGTGGACTTGGCTATGCTGGGTTAACAGTTGGACTTGATGATCTTAAGGGTCTTTTCCAACCGAAATGATTCTATGGTTCTATATGTGCATCTGTTAGTGTTTTAAGTCTAAGTCAAAAATCATTAGACTGAAATAAGCACAAGTGCTACAAAGTCAACTCCCAAAGCCAGTGTAAATTCCTTCAGCTGCTTCCCATGACACAGGCCAGTTAAGTTTTCTGACAAAACCACCTGCAAGCTACAAACTGCCAGAACAACCTAAGGTTCTACAGCTTTGGTTTGCTTTTAAAATCCTCACTCTGTTGTCTTGTCTACTACAGACTACCTGGGGTGGCTCCTACAGCATCTAAATCTATATAGTAATGACACCAGATACCTAAATATTCAAGCATTCTAGGGACATTCAGTTTCTCACTAAGTTGATACCATTGAAGAAAGGAGATTTTAGCCACCGTGACTACTGTTTTTATCACTCATACTACTTTGTGTTCATGGTTTTGCTACCTTCCAGTGATATATACTTTCCTTCATATATTTTTACCATTATTTCAATAGAAGAAAAGCTTCAAGAGACTTTACAAGGGATTCATTTGCATCTGATGATTACATTTAATAGCCCTGTGGGCTAAAAGCCAAATGATGAAAATTTCTAATTCATGACGGCAGAGGAGGATGTTAACCCCATTAGCATCAAAAAGAAATGACCAAGTGTCAAGACAGTTTTCACAGTTCCATTCCTGTCCTTTCAGACCAGTTAAAGCTCCCAGAATTAGGTTAACCAATGGTGCAGACTAGTTCCTCGGTTAACGTGTCCAATGGTGCTGTCTGACACCGTGCACTGACTGCATCAGACATCCTGCTGGATCCAGTTACTGGAAATTAAAAAAAAAATCTAAACCCAAAACCCAAACAAAACAAGCAAACCAAGAGATACACAAGGAATTCTTTACATTTAAAATATCTTAGGGAGACAGGCAGATACTCTTTTTCATTTAAAAAACAACTGCACCTGAATAAAATGGATGAGATCGGGAAGATAGGTATTTTCTGTACTGTATCATTTCTCCTTCTCACTATCGTGACACACAAAAATTAAAGCAGCTTTGTAGCATTCTCAAACTTGACTAGATAAATCACAGGGTAAGCAGAGGGCTTTATGATACTCCTCAGAGATCAGGCCAACAAGTTTGGCTGGATCCTCATCTCCTCCTTGGTGATATTTTGACAAAGCCTCCCTGCTGAACAAGGAGTTGTTCTAAGCTGGCAGACTCACTGGTGTTAGTAAGACTTCAACCTCTGTAGTTCTTTTAAGTCTTCTTCACTTTCCTCTATAAACCTCCACAAACTGTACAGCCATCCAGCATTCAGAAATGGTAACTGAAGACCTCTGCAGGACACGCTTCAACATGAAGTGCAAGCAAGTAACTAGAAACATGGTAAAATCAGGTATCTTTTGCAAGACTGATCATGCAAGGTACTGACTGCCCACTACTAAAAGGTTTCCATTCTGAAGGGGACTCAATCTTTTAAGTCAAGTGGTGGAGGATCTTGCTTTGGAAAAAGCCACGTTAGTGGCCAACCATGGCTATGTCCAAACACAAAACAGAGAGGAAATGAGAGACTTCTGACTTATTCTTTTGCTCACTAGGAAGCTAGAACAGTACTTTTGCCAGTCCTCTTGCATGCACTTGCTGTGGCCAGTAAGGACATTTAGGCTCTAAAGAGAAAGAGAGAAGAAAGACAGGAGATGGGAGAGAAAAGAGAAATTATGAACAGTCTTCCTTTACTCCCCAAAACAGCTGAAACCCATTTCAAAACAACAACAGAATCCTCACAAATGTGGGTCAAAGAAAACACATTGAAAAAGTTTCACATTGTCTTCCCTTCCAACCAAATTCCTGACTTTTGTCTTAGGCAATCGTAGGCTCTTCACTCTATTAATAGCTTAATGCATGATAAATAATACATTATTCAAAAGGAACTTGTGCTTTCACATTTGGTACAATACTTGCAAGCTACTGGCACTGTCTTCCACTTGATTTCAAGTGACATGCCCAAAGACTTTGCAAGGAAAAATAGATCTGCCCGTTCAAAACAGATACCGTCTCTGCCCAGTTGAACGCATCTTTTACTTGCAATCAAAGAAAGAAGAAATACTAAGTTTAAAATGTACTTCAAAGAGGAGGAGAGCACATAAAAAAGGATGAGGTGTCCTATTTAATTCGGGTCACATCACTTCCAAAAGGATGTAGCAGAATTATAGAAGTTTCAAAGAGGGGCAATAAAAATGATTAAAGTCACGCTGATTCTTCAGTATCAGTAGAGATTGAAGATGTTGGAACTTCTTAGATCAGAGAAACAAAAGCAAAGGTAGAGACGACATGAAAATAAAGACGACAAAATGATAAAAGGTACAGCACAGATAAATCGAGATCTACCATTCAGTCTCATTCATAACATAAGATCAAGGTTATGTTCAACACTATCAGAAGGTTGCAAAATTGACACAAGGCATTATCCATCCGTGGAACATAAAAGTATGTGATACCATCACACAAGGGTTCAGGCTGCATAAAAGAGCCAGAAGGGTTATGCCTGCACAGGTTCCAGTGGTACTTTTAACTTTTTTTTTTTTTAATTCATGCTCTGATCTGTCCCAATGAAACCCTTTTCTAGTCTTTTAGAAGAGAAATCCCCTGGACTCTAATTCTGATAGCGTCAAGAATACTTCATTTTCAGTTTATCAGATGACCAAAAGACTTCACTTTTTATACAGTCATAAACAGCAACACAACAGAAATTGAAATAAAAAATTCTGGGTTTGCAGGTGTCAGTAATTCCAGGGCAAAATATCTCCATCTCCCATTGAACTTTTAAATGTTTTTGTCATCTACACTGGAGGAAAATAAATCCATTAATATTTGAACTTCAGAAGCAAAGTTTCCTGTTTCAGCCAGCACCTTCCCGTATACTGTAAATATCAAAACTTTTAATGTGGATTTAGTCTGAAAAGAACCCACAATGCCAAGAACACAGAGTGAAATAGCATCAAACATGAACTGTCTGTGAACACAAACAAGAAAACAAAAAAGGTGTGTACTAACGGCAGCTGTTCGGCAAAGCATCTCTAATGCAAAGCTACCAAGGCCTCCGTGAGAATCACAGAATATTCCAAACTGGAAGGGAACCACTGGGATCAAGGTACTGGGCGCTCCTTTTGTCCTTAAGTGAACACAAAACAATTCAAGGTGCAAGCCAATTTAAAACAACATATGGGAATGAACTCTTCCCATCTTCTCTTCTCAGGTTAGTGGGGAGTTCAGCACAGCTGTTGCCAGGGAAAGCAAGCACCTCATGCCCATGGTGGCAGAGGAAGACTTGTCTTCAGTCTACAGCTACTTACACACCACACTGACCAAGCTCCTCTCAGATCCGAAAACAACATCTCGTTCGATTAGCAAGGCTGCAGACACCACATCGTGGTGATGCAGCTTCAGAAACCAGAAGCATACAGCAACGTGAGACTATCCTGCAGTAGCTCTGAGCTAGAGAGCCTTTCAGTAGGAGAGAAGACACTCGACGGCAGCAGACAGCAAGAGAAAGTCTATCCACAGGAGAAAATAGCAGGAACGTCACTGACGTATCACTTTACATCTGTGTTACTATTTTCCTGTTGCTATGGGAATAGTGGAGAAGTGGTTACCATTTTGTATTCAAAGAGCCATGTAAAGTCTAGGTGTGAACAGTATCATTTCTTTGCAGCCTATAATTTTCTCTTCCAAGTAGTCTTAAATAGCTTTTTTTGGGGAGGGGGGGAATGGTATTAGTAATATTCTCTTCTCTATTCACATGTTAAATTAGCTAATCTTCTACCTGCTCTGGAGAACATCCAAGAAAATCTAAAGCAATGACAAGCACTAACTTATCAGGGTAAAACAGATCTTTTTCCATATAATTAAAATTAACACACTAACTGGAATACTCTTCATAGGGCTGATGTTATCTTGTTTTTTATGATGAGGCCATCTACAAAATTAATTCCATCATATTTAACTTGAGTGTCAAGAACCAGGCTTCAAAGCACTTTAGAGGAAATAGCTTTGAAATTTTTAGTAATGATTACAGGGGCAGTCTAGAAGTCCTCCCTTATCCTAATTAAACAACAGCACCTGCATTCTCCGAGACAGGACCAGCAGTGGAAGTCACCAGGGATAAATATTGACTTTTTTTTTTTAGTTGTATCAACACAGAAGAGGAGAATAAAACACACAGGATACACAAGGTTATGTTTGCATACTCATGTGACAACTCTTCAGCCTGAAAGAAAATGTTTCCTCACGTTTACTCCAGGAATCATTGGCACGAACAAGACGGCCTTGAAGAATGGGCTCAGCACCCTGAAAGTGCTACCAGTAGCTTATTTCTGCATCTCAAGATATTGCTTGATGTGTCGCCTGAAGACTTGAATGGTGCAGAATAGGGGTGCATACGTAGCTAGTCACTTACCTTCAAATTTTAAACAACTCCTCAATATTCTCACAAGTAAACCCTGGGAGGTTCAATACTGCAGTCAGTCAGTCCCTGCTCAGAGAGCAGCTTCTACAATTTACGTACAACGACGACATAAAGTAACGTGCAAAATGAAGAAAATGACAATTTTCGGTCTCTAGGCTATCTTCACCAAGCTGTGAACAGAAGATTGAAACTCAAGCTAAGTATCAACTGTGGACAGTTTTGTGGCATCAGGGAAGAGTTGCACAGAAAGGTTTGAACCAGCAGGTTTCCCAGAGCAACTACTTAGTTACAAATTCTGAATTATTTCTCTCGAGCTGCAAGAGCTATTACAGCAATTTCTCCTAGAAATCTTAAGAGGGTTCAATCATATTCAAGGAGAATTAGCGTCCAAACTGATAGGAGTGTGGACAGGGAGTCACTTAGTGTGCTCCCACTTCTATCAATCTTACTCAAGGCTCACAGAGATCAACCGAAACAATCCACCTGACCTCAAAAATTTCTGCATCAGTCCCCTTAGTGCCTGTTAACAACACTTTAAAGATGCAGTTTATGTTGAGAATTGATTACTCAAAAGTAAACATATAGAGCTGTAAGTAGGTGTATAAATATATTGAAGGGATGTTAAATGGAGAGTTTATTTCCCCAGGAAGCCAGAGAAAGAAGAACTCCTAACAAAAGACCACTTCAAAACCAAAAATATTTTAGCTCAGCACTATATTCTCTAAGCAAAGATCATTAAATATTATTTGAGATGACTGAAAGAGAAGGGGAAATGTGTCCCAGATTTAGATGAAGACTGATGCCATGTGGAGGAGGAGGAGCTGGAGGTATCCGAGTGCAGAATCATGGAAGGGCAGGGGTTAGAAAGGACAACTGGGGATCATCTTGTTCAACTCCCCTGTCTAAAGCAGGTTGCCCAGGATCATGTCCAGGCAGGTTTTGCCTATCTCCAGACAAGGAGACTCCTGTTCCAGGGCTCTGTCACCCTCATGGTAAAGAAGTCTTTCTCTCATGTTCAAACGGAACTTCCTGGGTTCCAGTTTGTGCCTGTTGCACCTTGTCCTATCACTGGACACCGCTGAAAAAGAGACAGGACCCATCCTCTTGACACATGCCCTTTACATATTTATAAGCACTGATAAGATCCCTTCCAGACTGAACAGCCTCGTGTCTCTCAGCCTTTCCTCACAAGTGAAATCCTCCAGTCATTTGATGCAGCACCAAAACCTGTAGCAGCAGTTAGAAGGGACTGATTAAAATTCAGATGGTGTAACCAGAGTTAGTGAAATGTAGAGCTACATAATTCATAAATAGAAAGCGACATTAAATAGCATTAAAGATCCTGCTTATGCAAAAGCAAAGACATATGGAATGGGTGCCAGCACGCTCAGCATACGTACCAAGCCCTGGCTTCCCTCACAGGCGCAGGTACGCGTCTCCGAAGCTCCCCATCCATCACTGCAAACATTACTCGACTCCTTCGGCAGCACGAGGAGCAGAGGAGCTCTTTCATCGCAACAAGAACAAGGCAACACCAGCTGGAGGGATACCGTGTGATTAACAATTAAACATTGGGGGAGCCTGGAGTTGCTATGGGCAGGGAGAAATTAATTCTTCAGGTTTAGCAGCAGATTCCTCTCTGCAGAACCAGCACCGCTTCTGAAGGCTGCATACATCCGAGGGCACCGGCGTCAGCACCAAGCTCAGCACCAAGACAGCTGGTGCTGCACACGCTTTCGAACTTCACGACTCATCCGTTGCCATAAAAGCATTATTGCCAGGCGTTTAGTTTGGAATTAATGGAGAAAAAAAAATGGGTGCTCAATCAGAGCCAATACATTCTAAAGAAATAACAGGCAAAGTTCTCTACTGCAGTGACTCACCTTCCCCGAGGTCAATGAAACTACAGCAGCAGGAAATTTTGTCCCATTACAAGGATCTAAGCAAATACTTCATATTGAATCATTTATCTAATTTATCTCGTTTTATCAGCATGAATGCTAACAGGCTCCAGATTCCTCTCAATTTTATTTGCACTTACTCACTGAATAATCCTTGCTGTGAGGTATTCAAAGAAGGATGGGAGAATTTCTGCCCTGTCCTCAAGGTTCCATACCATGTTTCTGTCCACCAGGAATACATGATTTGGAAAGCAAAAGTTGTTTCCCACTGTTACTCTGTGCCATTTGCTGGAAGGTTGATGCTATTGTTCAAAAAAATTTTGCCAGCGAACAGACTTAGTAAAGCACTTGAAAAAAATGAGCACTACAAATTCCGTGAAAGAACACAAACCAAAGATCATTTACTACTCTTCCTCTATTGCTTATATTAAAAAACAACAAGGAGAAATAATCCCTTTAGGTTTTCCCCTCTCTTAAAATGAATGCAGAGGTTTTGTATGGTTATGAATAATTGAACAACCCAGTGATTTATAGCTATTATATATTTATATGTTCTCGCTCTGTTGGTTGGTTTTTTTTAAACTAAAAGAGTCTGCAGAGATGAACTATTCCATGGATCACCCTGCCATGCTCAAGGCTCAGTTTTTGCCCCATGTGCCGCATATGAGCGGCTTATTCATTACAGTCGTTGTTTTAGGGATGTCCTTTCAGCGCTCCCTTAGTTTCCTGGGGGGAGTCCCTTGAGAGCAGGTTCTCTCAGGTTTCTGCAGACATCTGTTCCATCCCTTATGCTTCTGCACATTAGTATTTAACATTTGTACAGAGTTAATGTTTAAAGGCCCAGCTATGCCTGACACCATTCTGCCAGAAACTACACATACTGGATGGAAAGCTCGTGCCCATCCCAACGTGATCACCACGTAGAAGAGACCCAGTAAACAACACACGACACAGTCAAGGATGGAGCAATTGAAGCAGGGCAGGACAAGCCTTAGCCTTGCAGGAGGATTTTGCCAGACAGAGCACTTCTCAAAGGTACTGCTCAAGATGCTGGGTTGTTCTGGAGTAACCAGAGTCACCGTGTTCTCCTCCTGCACAGCCATTGAAGGCGCTTCAATCCTTACTGAATTAAAAGGCACAACAAAAATGCAATGTCCCAGGGAAGGCTGAATCAAGAAGTGAAAAACACCTCACCATTTTTTCTGGCTGACAGTCGTCCGCAAAAACATTTCAATAGATGTTGCTAAATGCTTCTCAAAACACTAATATGTTGCTACCAAAAATTCCTTAGAGCCGAGCACATGGCCACTAGTGTGCATTAGCTGTCATTTGTTCCTTTTCAAACCATCATATTTACACTCTGCAATACTCAAAGCACTTCTGGTTTGTCATAGCTGTCCCCTCCTGGTGAATTATCCTGCATTCGCCGCAGCAGAGGCACCAGGAGCTGAAGGATTCTTTGCAAACATATTGTGTTCTGTAAAAGCACAGCCCTTCTCCCGCTTTCATTTTAACAACAGTTCGTTGACTGGAGGAAAATAAAAGGATTAACGGCTCTCGTGCTTCCAATTAAATGCTTTGGCCTTCTCTACCTTGCTTTTTAATCAGTGGCTCAGGGGCCCATTCCATGTATACACTAGTGAATTTCATATTAGCTCTTAATGAAGCAGCTACTGACAGCCTGGAATGAAGGCTGCATAGAACAGAGGAAATTACTATTAGATGTAATTTGCCTTTCAAATTGCATGTAAAAATAATGACGATGGCACACTGGTTTGTTTATGTATGGTTTACCTATTTTCACCGATTGCTACAAGCCACTGCAGTGTGTTACAAGACCTGCTGTTTCTAAAGTATAAAGATCATTCTACGTTCACCTTATTTTAAGCTGATGAATTTACTCTATCTCCAAAAGCCCTGCTTCCCATCACCTACTTACTGGCCCAAGAGGTCAACCGCCACAAACATCATGTCCAACATTGAAAAAATTCCACCACCCGTGTAAAATACACTCAGAGACATTCAACATTTGGATTTTCTTTCAGCATCAGAAGGCAACCCCTGTGATGGTTTCTTGCATCACCCCTTTCTCGGGCTGGCATCAGGACTGACATACAAACTCCAGTGTTCCCCATCACCTACAACTTCACTTAACTGAGCACTCTTTTCAACAGGAATAATTACTAGGGGTTAAGGAACGGTGTCCCAGAGTAACCAGCAGCTGCCACAGCATTTGCATCACTCTAGACCAAATGAAGAAGTGTGTAAAGAAGACAAAACCATCAAGAACAAACTTATCTCTTCCCCCCCACCTTTATTCAGACAGAGAGGAATTCCAACAGTACTACATCCAACATATCTCAAAAAGCTTTCTTAATTGGCATTAACCAGTATTTCAGGAGGTAACATTTCATTAATTAAAGAAAATCAGACACAACTTATAGTCATCTTACAGTAATAGTACCCTTCAGATTTTGGCAGCAATGAAGATAAAGCAATAATGCACTCAAATAATTGTTCCTCACAATCTCGAAGCACTTGGATAGCTATTAGCCTAAAGCACTAACATGGCTCATTAGGACTCTCCAAATAATAACTTAGAACAAAAGAGAGAAAGATTCCTCATAGACAAACACAGAGTTTGTCCAAACACCAAAGTACCTGAATGAGATTAGAGTTGTGGCAAACATTAAATTATTTAAACCAAAAATAAACGTTCATGTTGTGCCCTGCTTCATCTTCCTTCTCCCTTTTACAATCTCTCATTTTCACGCAGCCTCTGCTCCCAATTTTGGCTTTTTTGTTTTTTCTCCACTCCTCCCATTATTCTTCCAGTGCCCTCTCAAAGGAAGAGCAACAGAGGAAGATCACAGAATCATAGAACAGTTTGGGTTGGAAAGGATATTAAAGACCATCTTGTTCCAACCCCCCTGCCATGGACAGGGACACCTCCCACCAGGTGGCTCAGAGCCCCATCCAACCTGGCCTTGGACACTTCCAAGAATGGGGCATCCACAGCTTCCCTGGGCAGCCTGTTTCAGTCTCAGCACCCTCACAATAAAGAATTTCTTCCTAATATCCAATCTAAATCTGCCTTCTTTCAGTTTCAAACCATCACGCCCATCTTATCACTACACTCCCTGATAAAGGGACTGATAAATCCCTCCCCATCTTTCCTGTAGGCTCCCTCTAAGGCTACTATAAGGTGTCCCCAGAGTCTTCACTTCTCCAGGCTGAACAACCTGAACTCTCTCAGCCTGTCCCCACAGGGGAGGTGTTCTAGACCCTTATCTCTAGACCCTCCTCTGGATCTGCTCCAACAGGTTCATGTCTGTCTTAGGCTGCAGAGCCCAGAGCTGGATGCAGTACTCCACGTGGGGTCTCACCAGTGAGAAGTAGAGGGAGATAATAACCTCCATCGACCTGCTGGACATGCTGGTTTTGATGCAGCCCAGGACAGAGTTGGCTTCTGGGCTGTGAGGGCACATTGCTGAGTCATGGTGACCTTCTTGTCAACCAACACCCCCAAGTCCTTTTCCACAGGGCTGCTCTCAAACCACTCACCCAGCCTGTGTTTGCGCTTGGGATTGCACCACCCCAAGTGCAAGACCTTGCACTTGGCCTTGCTGAACTTCATAGAAACAAGGACATGGGACAATCTCAAATGCTTTGCACAAGTCCAGGTAGATAACATCAGTTGCTTTTCCTTTATCCATCAACACTGTAAGCCCATCATAGAAGGCCACCAGATTTGACAGGCACAACATGCCCTTAGTGAAGCCATGTTGGCTGTCACCAATCACCTCCTTGTTTTCCATGTGCCCTAGCACAGATTCCAGGAGGATCTGCTCCATGATCTTGCCAGCACAGAGGTGAGACTGACTGGCCTGTAGTTCCCCAGGTCTTCCTTTTTTCCCTTTTCCAGTCAGTAGGAGCTTCACCAGACTGCCATGACTTCTCAAATATGATAGACAGTGCCTTAGCAACTTCATCTAACAGTTCCCTCAGGACACAAGGATGCCTCTCATCAGGTCCCATGGACTCACGCACCTTCAGGCACCTCAGATGGTCTTGAGCCTGATCTTCTACAGTGATTCTTGATTCTCCCAGTCACTGCCTTTGCCTCCTGTGACTTAGATGGTATGGCTGGAGCACTCACCAGTGAAGACTGAAGAGAAAAAGTCAAGTACCTCAGCCTTTTCCTTACCCTGGGTAACCAGCTATCCTGTTTCCTTCTGGAAAGGGCCCACATTTTCCCTAGCCTTCCTTTTATCACTGACATGCCTATAGGAGCTTTTCTTGTTGCCCTTGACATCCCCAGGCAGTTTTAACTCTCCCAGGGCTTTGGCTACGAAACAAATCTCAAGCAGCTCTGGACAAAAGGATGAAGGAAGCAGGTGAAGGAGGCATGAACAAGGAGCACAGCAGGGCTGCAGTGGTGTCAGAAAGTCTCACGTCATTACTCTTCCTTTCCCAGAAGCACCATATCTAAGAAGTAGACAGATACCTTCTTGCAAGCTGAGCAGCAAGTTTAGTGTTGCTAGTGGGACAAAAAAAAACTTTTCATGTGCTGCAAGCCCAAAGCAAAGAGCAGGATCATTACCCTGATTATTCCCAGTGCTAAAGATTGAGTACTGGAGGATACAACAATTGTTGGAAGCAAATTAAAAAGGCAAAGTGAACGTCCAGCTTCATCAAGTCAGGCTACAATCATTAACTCCCAGGACCTAATAGAGATTATACCAATGGGCATCTCTATAAACCTGTAAGAAAGGGAGAGTACCCTTCCCAGAGGATCAGCAGCAGTAAAATTAGCAGAATATTGTGTAAGATGATTATGCCGTATCCCACACGATTTGCCTGCATCCCACCTTGGGAAGCTGCTGTCCTTTATCTCTATTTGGTGGACAGACAGAGCCTCAGAGTCATTCATTTCTTCCACCGAGGATGTGAAAAATTAGATGCATTAGTTGTCCTGGATGGACTGAATCTAAAATAAATTCTGAAGGGACTAAAAAAAGTAAATCACGAGAAGTACTCTTAACACCAGATTTGGCTGGGCTGTGCTATCTACCAACTCATCCACACCTACTGCTCAGCCAGCTCCAGTGGAAACAAAGGCAGGAAAGTTTGTCTGCCTCACCAGGGCAGAAAAGCTTATAGCAGGGAACATCAGAACAGTTTAAAAAAAATTAATAGAAACTCTCATAAGCAAAATCAGAACAGTGCCTGGGAGGGGCCTCTGAAATCAGAAGGGTAGAGCAAATAACAACTGTAATACTGTGGTCTGAAAGTCAGAGACCTGCGTGTGACTCCCAGCTCTGATACAGTGCTCCTACACGGTCCTGAGCAAAAAAAACCTGACCTGTCTGGGTTTCTGGGTCTTGGCAGCTCCTTCTCTACTTGCCCTACAAGGACCACAGCAGGGGTTCTCGCTGTCTGCCCAGCACATGGCCCTGTTCATCATCCCAACTGCAGTACTGGCACAGGAATGTATTAAAAACAATTAACACGTGACTAATGCCAGCATTTTAATAAACTGGTCAGCCAGTGTACAAGGAAATGCAATCTTCCTTTTCAGGAAACACAAGGACTTTCACCAGGAAAGAGAATTCATGTGAAGGGGCTCACATGCAGACAACTCCAGAGCAAACACTGTGATAAAGATTCTCCCAGTCTGGTTTTGGCAAAAATTGATAAAAATGACAGATAGGCGTGTCAAAATAGATGAAGAATTGCTGCACAAAAATCCACACCAGTTAATGTGCCAGAGCAAACAAAACTACCTGGAGTCATATCAGATAAAGACACAGATAAACCACTGTCAACAATAAAAAAAATAGCAATACTAAACGTTTGGCTGGTGAACAAAAAACGTACTTGGAATGGAAAAGCATCAGCAGTCAAAACTGACTGGTTATAAACCATTAGACTACTGGAGGAGGAATGACAAACTGTAAAAGTGCAGTAACCTGACTGATGTGGCTGAAGCTATCCCACAGACTTCTCTTCTCCTGGCAAAGGTGGTAATGAAACGGCAGATCGACTGATCAGCCTTTGGGGAATCCTCTTCCACCAAGCTGGAACCAGCTGCCATCAACTGCAGCCCACAACAGAGGACAGATGCAAACCAGTGCTACCCTACCCACTTCTTCTAGAACATGAAGACACTAACACCAATTTTGGGGCCCTTGGTTTATCCTCCTGTATGTCAGATCAACGGATGCAAGTAATTTTTATTTCTAGTTTCCAGTGTGAGACCCAGAAGACCACTCTGGCTGCTATTACACTAAGATAAAGGAGGACACTTGGGTGTAATAACAGCAAAATTGACCTTCTGCAGGGTCAAAATTCAGGGAAGATGCCAAAGGAATAGAGAGTGGTAGTAGACAGTACTGCAGAGCAAGAGAAATGAGTCTGGATGGAAGACTGTCAATTGCCATGGTACACTGAAAACTGTATACACCTTGCTGCAAAAACACAACTACATACAGAAGTATTTTAAAGCAGTCACCACTTGTAGCACGATTATAACTTCCCATTTCCCCCAGATATCAGGGACAAGGAACCCCTGCAGTTATTATTCAAATAAAAACAAATACAGAGGCTGACACATTTCTCTTTCTGGTTAACAAGTGAAACTTTACTGACTGCTCTGAAAGCCAGGGTGTCAACCCAAACATGTATTCAAATTTTTCAGAGAAACAGGAAATTAAATTTAGGGGTTTTTTTTCCAGGTACAACTTCTGCAAAACCCCCTCTCCTGACAGGGAAAGCTGTAATGAAAAGAGAAATGAAAAAGGTCACACAAGCAAGATAAACACGTGTCTCTGTGGAGGAGTACAGATGAGATCATCTTGTACTGCTCGCTACGAGCGGATGGGATCGTGGAAAATGAAGAGCTAAGTTTTGCTGCATTCTTCCTTGCTAAAGGCTGTATTGTATGCTTATCTTTGATTATGTCCTTTGCATGACCTTATGGGGCAGAAAAAAGGCCACCTAATACATCTGCCTCATTTATTTTAAACCTATTTACACACAGGACTTGCGTTTTAATGAATCCATTTTGACATTGTGGTCATCAAAGATAGCACTAGTGGCAATAAAAGGGGTACAGGAGTGTTACAGACTGTTAAAGGAGCTAATATTCAGGATGATAATAAGACATTTGACCCGTACCAAGAAGCAGCTAACTCCCATCATTTATCAGTGAGTCACATACTTGCTCTTTACTTGGTTGCAGTAGTAATTAAGTCAAATGGTCTCCCTACTACTACTAATAAAAAGGAAACAGTAAAGATTCATAATTCATACAGATTATTTTGTGCCTGTGACCCTACAGTTCTGATGCAAGCATTTGATACACTAAAAATCAATGAGGTACTAAATGCTGAAGCACAGGCTTGAGAAGAAACATTTTCACTCTCACAGTGTAATTAGCTTGATGCAGTCATTTCCTAACAGCAAAACTTGTTTCCACTGGAAAAGAATCAATTCCTTACAGCAGCTTGGACATTAATTAAAATCAACTACAAAGATGTGTCTTAATTTGGGTCCTGTTCCCATGTTAAGCAAAAAATAAATCAGACACCTTCTCTTGTACAGGAGGTCAAGCACAGGGACTCATCCAGCACGACCCACTGCATGACTTTACTTCCAGAAAAAAAAAAGGGGTGGTGGTGTTTGAAAACAAAAACATAACATGAGAACTGTTTAAAATACATACACACCCCCTGAGCTCCAAAGGCAGCTGGAGAGTTCCCACTTATGCACCTACCTGAACCTGACAGAAAAAAAACTGAAAGGAGGGACCCAAAACAGAGCCCCAATCCCTCACTCCTCTGTGTAAAGAGTAAATTCAGTGTCAGACTTGTAAAGCTGTTCAGGTGCCTACTTCCCATTGCTTTTATTGAACTGAGAATTTAATGGGAGTTATTCACCTAAATAGCTCTCAAAAGAGATCTGAGAGATTTCTCAACTTACTCTGCTCTTAGAAATAATGTATTTAGTTCTCTTAACCTGACACTATCTTTAAGGAAAACATACTTCTATTTAGAGAAATCCATAGGCTGGTTCTTAGTCCCAACAAAGTGATCTATATTTGATCTAGACAAGGAGCTGCTGTGCCTCGTACCTTTCTCCTCGGTTTCGTTCCCAACACACTCAATAAAAAGAATTACTCTCAAGAGTTTGTTTCTTCGTAAAAATTAATCATCTCGGGATTATGGTTTTGCCACTCAGTTTCCTTATCCTATATCTTATTTGTACGAACTCTTTCAAAACACCACCAGAATTTTAGCTAAACATTAAAACAGTAAACAAGTGCAATTCTGCCTGTGACAACAGAAACTTTACAGACTTTTTTTAATGGTTATTTCATGAGAGAGTCTCTCCATAAACTCACATAGTGAAGCGGGTGTGTAGGTACAAGGAAAAGAAACTTTAAAGAGAGAAGAAAAAAGGCAGGGTGGGAGAGAAAAAAACTACAGCCACTTCTGTCACAAAGAAGAAAGTTGATTATCACTCTTTGATAAGGAAGAAGAAAGCTGTCTAATGCTTCTGAAGCTAAGCCGGTATATAATTTCCCTTTAAGTTCTTTGACTTTCCCCCATGAGCCTTTCTTGTGCAAGGTTACACGCCTAAACAGCGAGCAATTTGGTTTCTGGCTCTTTTCAAAGCATGTATTAGAATCTCTAAAATCCTGCGAGTGTCCTACAGCAGACACCATAGGAGAAAGCTTGCTCAGCAGCAGCGTTTTCCTTGGAAAAGGGAACACTGTCAAAGCAAAGAGCAGTGCAGGGGGAAGAGTGAACACAGCATTCCCAGTGAGATCCCAACGGGGCTGCTTATGGGAGTGAGGATGCGTGTGTGGAAAGAGTGTAAAATGCTCCACTATGGCAGGATCTGATCGCGTTTCTCCCAAATCCCCACTCTCTCCTTATTTTACAGGTAATTGGTCAATGTTGTGCAAAACAAATTCCCCCTCCCTCTGAAACTCGAGCTCTACGCAGTCCAGCTGGTTTCAAGTGATCTTTCCCTTAACATTATGCCAGGGGACCAATACACCCAAAGGTTCTGTTCCGCAGCTCGAGGTTTTCTATTTTCCCAGAAACTCCGTGCCAGGTCCAGTGCTGTAGCACAACTGCAAACCTTCAATGACCTTCTACCCCCCGCCCCAGCCCTCTACTCCAGCGATTAAAATTGATTTTTCTCCTTCTCACCCTCTAACATTCTCATGTGCTGTCCTTGCTTTACTATTAGACAATGTAAAGTTGCACCCAGAGCTGAACACGTGGAATCAGGCTTTCGTACAGCCCCAAAAGCAATCAGTCTCAGCAGCCAGGGAGGAAGCAAGATGAAGACAGCGTGCAACTATCTCCCTCTGTCCAAAATGCCCCGATGCAGGCTGCTTTCAATTGACAGTGGCAAAGCACGAGGGCCTGCCCAGTGGCTGGGTGAAACACACAAAAGCAATAGCTTGCATTAACTGGAGTCAGGAGCACGAAGTGAGTTTTAATAATTAATCCTACAAGAAGCAAAGATTAAAGAACTATTACGTACAGAACAAGCTATTAGTAGACTCCTAAAGGCACATTTTTCACACTCAAACACCCTGATTATGAGAAGGGACAAGAGCCCTTTTCCTTACATGATGAAGAAATGACAAGCGAAGTACTTTCAAAAAAAATCTACATGCCTCCAGATGGCATGTTCTATGACCAGCTACACCAAGAAACAGCAACAGCTATCTCAGTACAACCACTTCACTGTGCAGAGGACATGAAGTTCAAGCAGACCTGGGTGGACATAGCTGGGAAAGTTCTGCTGTCCTCAAGAGTCCAGGCTGCAAACAGCAAGCTTCTTCAGTTACCTCCAAACAGGTCCTATAACACTGGGCTGAAGACGACCCCCAGCTCTCACATCTGACCTCTGCATCTGGCCTATCCAGACCTCTGCAACTCGCCACTGCCCAGATCCCAAGCTTCTCCCATTTCCCAGATGTTTTATTAACTGCCTGAGGCTCATCAGCTTTGCTCTTAAGCTGCTCTCCATGCCTGGACAGGCAGTCTCCTGCTTCTGAATTGAGACAAAGCATTAACCCCTCTTCTCTTTCTTCAGCATGGGATAATATATTCTTGTTATAAGAATGGTTTTCTTGCTTTGTTTTAAGATAATTAGATCTACAAATCAGTATAGTCCTCTACCAGTAGCAATTACAACTGAAGAAAGATGGGTACCAGTAACTACGGAGAGCCATTCACATAGCAGCTCTTACCTTGAAGGCTCTTTGTCCCATTTTCAAGCATAGATATTAAATAACACTGGTTTTGCTTGCCTTCTCAGAAGACTCCATTTCCACAGAGAGAAAACACAATTCAGTACTCTGCTACAAAGAGGTAACAGGCTCAGGAGCAGAGCCTTGAGCGCAAGTAGTGTTTGTGAGTGAAATGTGGCATGAGGAATGAGGAATAGAGGTTAAGCTGAATTAAAAAGGTTGGTCAGTCTAGCAAAGTTGTTGTTCTTCCTGTAAACCAGTAAGAGTGTTATGCTAGCTCTTGCATTGATCTGTATCTGAGAAATAAGTGAATTCTTTCATCATAATCCATGTTCTCTCATCCTCGTGGCCCTGGCTGTTAGTATGAAGAGATGAGTATAGAAGAATTAAAATACAAAGAACACTCATAAACTAAGATTTTTTATTTTTTTTAAGTTTGAAAAAGTCATGACCTTTGTTTTGGAAGCGCTAAGCCACATGTCCAGGGAGCTTAAATTCAGCTGGAAGCAAAAATTAAACACTGTAAGAATTGCAAAATCTTTTTCAACCTTCTTAATAGGAGAAAGAATAGAAAAGCAAGATACACTAAATAAATTTTACTACAATAAAGTAGGGAGGATCAAGAGGGTTTCTACCTGTGCCCAAATGACCAAGATGTTGCACATGCAATCTAGTTTCACCCAGGGGTGGTAACCCTCTGAGTGCTGTTTGCATTTCCAGGGCATTAAACATGAACAGTGCTCTACAGTTCCTACATCACATCTATTAATTCACATGAGCTAAAATGTCTTTTTAAGATGATGTCTCAATTTGGAGATTCTGGTTGCCAGAGCACTGCTGCTCTTGTTGCTCTGTTTCAATGCTGAATTACCCGACCTCCTTTCTCCAGAGGAGTTTCAGCACACTTGAAACAGCCAACATCAGACAAGAGGGTGGAATCAATTAGTGGGCTTTGCTGGTCATCAACAAATCGCACAGAAGTCCTATGGGAGAGCATGAAATTCAAGTACAAAACTCCCAATTTTTAAACATTCTGAAAATCTTGCCTTGAACAAATGCTAATATGTGATAAATCCCTCCAGAACTTCACAGATTTCTGATGGGTCTTTTACAAACAACTGAATTACCTCTGCAAAGAAAATAATTAGATGGAAACAGAACACCTTCAGGGATAACAGATAATTTTGTTCACATACTGGAGTACCTAAGTTGGAGCTTATTTTAATGATGGTTATCAAACAGGAGCTATTTCTGAAAATAGAAATCAATTGCAAAATGGTGCTCTTCACTTTAAAAAAAAAAAAAAAAAGAGGGAACCATTCAAACGTCTTTCTTCACTGCTTGTTTTGTTCCTGGTTTAATATAAAACCCTTTCTTGGACTTGGGAACTCACTTCCACAGTGCCTTGTTCTGCTTTTATGACTCCATTAAGGTCACAACTATCTCTGCTTCACTCACAGAATGATCTCTTCTCTGCGCCCCTTGGCTAAAATGTCACTCCAGTGGGGCTGACCTTCAAAGCTTTCAGCTTTAAAATAACTCGCTCCAAGTGGCAGTTTCATTTCCCATTGCCTGGGAACCTGGGAGCAGGTTCTCAGATCCATTACCTTCCTTCATAAACACTGAACTCAGACTCAAATGGTCAAAGCCTGGTGGTCTGTCACAGCTGCACGTGTGTGATCTACGCACGTTCATCTCACTACACCCTATTGATCTTTTTCTCCACCCACTCCCACCAGGAGCTCAGAAGCTCATTTACCTTCTAGCAGGGCTACGCAGCTAAATGAGTGAAGAACCCTGAAGAACTATACATTGAGAGCCTTCTTTAACCTCTTTTCACCATATAAGCAACTTCTTTTTTTGAAAGCCTTATACTGGAGCTGAAAATTAAGATGTTTGACCCTACAACACAAAGAGGCTGATGATGATTTCGGATGCACTGACTGTGCTGTTGTCCTCCCTCAGGCACTGGAACCTTTGTAAGACAAGAACCACAGGAGAGTTTGGCTCTGACACTGGAGCTGCACAGACCCGACTTCATCCACGGCTCAAAAAGACCTCGGCTTTATGCTCAAGCCTTGCAGCCTGGGAATCTCCCAGACAGATGCCATTACCCTTATGTAATTATCATAGTTATAAGAGAAACAGCATACAAGAACAAAGGCTTAATTACTAGCTCTAATTAGCTTTAAGCTAAAGGGGATTTAATGTAATTTTCTCTTCTGATATGGATGTCAAAGGGGAAAAAGAAGCTTTTTGTAACCATTCACCTAGTTTCAAGACAATAAAATTTTGTAAATAGCCATGGTAGGAGGAAAAAGGAGGACTCTGAGATCAGAAGAGAGCTAAAGCTATTTTTAAGTTTATCGGTAAACACTTCTTCAAATAATTTACATTAGTTAAGATTTCTTTTTGAACAAAGAGCTTTATGACAGGCTTCAGCATCTACCAGCACACCCCTCTGAAGCTCACAACTGTTCTTCCCTTAACAAAAGAGGTGGTAGCAGGTGCTTCAAAAATAACTCATGCTTCTTCCTTCCTGATATTTTGAGTTTTCACAGTTTATGGTTGGTTTTGTGCCAGTTTGGTTTACTGTTGTAAGGTGTGAAAATGTGTATGTGCCCAGGCTTGAACTTACAAGACACCAAATGAATCAATGAGGAGGGCAGCAAAGACATGATGCAGCTATGTGTAAGATTATGACTTTGGCAGATTGGAGCACAGAGGCTTCTCCACTGCACGCCCACCAAGACTGGTCACACCATGACTCAACAGAAACCACCAGGCAAGGGAAGCAGACAAAATATTTCTACTTCTTAGAAAGCCTCAATATATTCTGCCTTCACAAGCACTTCAATGGCTTTGAGAAAAAAAAATGATGATCCGGTATGTAAGGAAAAAAACCCAAACTATGGGAAGATTATAGCATTGATCAGACTGTGATGCTTTGGGTGGGTATTACAAGTTATCCTCTCTTTAAGGAACGGAACAGATTTAGCTACTTGAATTTCTGACTGTTTATTTCCATGATTGATTTTTAGGCCATGTATACACACACTGAGATTGTTATCCTTGTTTTTCTAGGAAAAAAAAAGGAAAGCAGCTGATTTTCTAGTAGATCTGTATATTTAAAATACTCAGTAGTGAGCATTATTTTTAAACCCGATTTCTTTTTATAAAATTATTTTGATATTCCCTCAGAGAAAACAGAATGGACTCGAGACACCCTTCCAATGTGTGAGGAATACAGATTTTCAGAGTTACTTCATATAAATGTTTATGTTTGCTGTCAACATATGGACATGTGCAAAATTTGTAGTTTGCTAAATATCAAATATTTCACCCATAAAAATAGTAAAAAGCAAAATTTCTAGATTACAGCTTTGAAAAGTGACTTGGCTCATTTAAGAACAAATTGATTTTCATATCCTGGTTGATCCATATCTCCTTTGAATCAGTCTATGCTTAGCATCTGCAAAATTAAGCATTCCCCCCCAAAATATGTTGTTCCCAGGACTATAAACTGGCCTGTGATTAAACTTCCATTTGTCACTAACATTTTCTCTATTTTACATTGTCTGACACTTGTGAAAAACTGCTGGCTCAGAATACTCCCTGCTGCTCTGCAGCGTGGCAGATGACAATATATCCCCACGCAATCGAAGACGACACGATGTGGTGTGCAGAATTCCACCACACCGATTCTCTCTTTTTGCAACGTAGACTTCACATTAAAATGTCACTGAAAAACTCCCTAGCCAGGAACTGCTCAGAATTTCAGACAGTGTTTAAACCCCCAGTTCCCTCACTGAACACCTCTGTGTACGAGTAGCCCTCTGATGAGAGCCACAGAGGGTGCCCAAAAAGTTGCCTGCTGCTTTTTTTTGTCAGCTGCTTCGGCAAACAGAGCCGCACACAATGTCTGGCCTGCTTTTCTGGTTGGCCCCAGATTTTAACAGCCCAGTTGGAAAACACTTCATATTCAGAAGCGCTCTGCACACTTTCAACCTTGTAAAGTCAAGAGCAGCTTTCAAAGTCAGAATGAGAGCATTTCTCTGAGCTCCTCTTGCCTCTTCCTCTCTCCCTCCACTTTGTAACGGGACTCTGCTGTTCCTTGAGGGTACACGGAAATCTCTGCAAAGTCTCCAGCAAAATCACCTTTAGCCATACAAAGCAACTCACTCCGTATTCATCTTTTTCCCCTCTCTGTCACTGCTTTTCTTGATAAAGAGTCAAATTAAAGTTCACTCGAGCAAAGATGCGGCAGAGACGGCTGCTAGCCCCAGGCCAGTTTCCACTCCTGAGATTTACAAGGCAGCCACTTGGAGCTGATTATATACTTTCAACAACACATTTCTGACTTGACATTGGGTCGCCTAAGAGTTCTAAATTTAAACCCCGCTGCATTACAGCGCAAGGGACGTCTGCCTTGCACGGACCCACTGCCTCCTCCCTGCTTACAGCTGCCTCTGGCCCTCCCACACCTTCCCGAGCATCTCCACAGCCACAGCGTTCTGTCCCTTCGTCCCCAGAGCCTTGCAGCTATCTCCAAGATCTATGCCACGTGTGGAATGTACTATAATTAAAACTCACCTGCCTAAAGCATGCTGTGGGTATAAATACAATATATTAATTCGTACTATTACCTTACGTTTCCTCCCAGCAGGTCATACTATTTTTAAACCCTCTATAGCTCTGATTATAGCTCAGCTAACAATAGTACATAAATACTCCACATTCAGCATTTCCATAGCAGACACATGTAGGTTCCTCTTTACTAATGTTCAAGCCCAACCTTCTGTCAGGATACCAAACAGTTACCAAATAGAAGCACTCTGATCTTTCCGTAAGGTATCTCTTCCACTTTATACAGATTGCCCAAAACGTAATCCATCTGTTTCTACCACCCAGAACAGAACCCAAGCCTTTAGCACTGATCCACCACCACCACACCAGTCACACATATGGCCCCAGTGTGCCCATCTCACAGCCCTGGCCCCCAGAGCAGTCTTGCACTGGCAGCACAGCCCAAACCATGGTTAAGCCCTGGAGCAGAGCAGCCCCACACTGCACCCCAAGCCCTGCCTTCCTGGTTTGAACCCAGGGCAGAGCAGCACCAGGAGCTGCTGGTGACACGCAGGAAGGCAGGAGTACTTACTACATACCCTATAGAACCTTCAGCTCCTCTGGCTACTGCTTCAGGCTGCAGCAACACCTGTGAGAGTATTCATCAGTATTCATTATGTCCTATTAAAATGGAGTGTAATTGTCTGGCCAAGTTCATTCCTGGTATGAGCAGACACAGCTTCAGTGAATTCGATACCAGTTACATCTGTTGATTGACATTGGCACAGCATGTCTGGTCCTGCTTTACCTCCCATGAGACATCTCTCTCTGAGATTTGCCAAAATAAATGTTACATGCTTACTTTATTTTCTGGGGTTTTGGCTGTTAGTTTTTTTTTTTAACCCATGCATATAGATGAGAAAGGTCTGAAGAAATTGTGGGCTCTAAATCCAAACCAATTATGGAGGACTGTTTGCTATTGTGTTTCCATCATGTCAGCAGACTGATCATTTGGTAACATCACTTCTGTTTTACAAAGAAGCTGGTTCTTGACTGAAATTAAGCATCAAATTCAATGGTGGCTTTGAAATATGTTTGCCTTCTCAATTTTAACAGCCTGAAGTTCAGTAGAAAAATATAGTCTTTACTACTATCTCAATTAATTTGGGTTAAACCTGGAAAATTAACTGTTCCTACTGCATTCACGTACCTGTGGAATCAAAGCATGAATGCATTAAGGCCACAGAAGAGGGACTGAAAAACTGCATACACACTTCCACCTCAGTCACCTAACAGTTAAGTGCTTTTTGGAACTGAGACCTCAATGTTAAACCTGAGTTAAACTGACCTCAAACAGGAGCATGGCTGTGATCACCCAGAGGATTTGGGTTTGTCCATAATCAACTTAAATTACTGGCTGTATATCGTGCAAATATTAACTATATGTAATCTCCAGTTCACTTGTATTTTGAGCTCTAAGAAATATAGCACATTTTAAATTACCTAGGTTACCCAAGCCTATTGAGATTTACTGTAGTCTTTGCTTAATAGAATATTTGTCTCATCAGAAGCAATTACATTTTCATCATTACCTTTGGTGACTCCATTAAACATGGTGGCATTTTAATTTTTAAAAGTCTTCAGTATTGCAGGCTGCCAGACTGTTTAAAAATTTAACACCCCAGTCCACAGCTTTACTGCTTTATTTTACTGCAGTCAAAGAATTTTGCAAATTTAAGCCCACAGCATCCACACTTCTGCCTCCCTCCCCGCCGCTACAAACCTGCTACCTCCAAATTCCTATTTAGCAATGTTTGTGTTGAACAATGGGCACCACCCACGAGCAGAGTCTCCAGCAGGCGCTGGTTTATTGGGTTCCTGCAGAACAATGTAAGACCGCATCATAAATTACAGAGCAACACGTTTTGAAATGACTGGAGAGGTTTCCTTGGCTGTTTCATTGTCAAGATCTCGCTTTCAGGGTGTGCTGGGCACAGGCCTTGCAGGGCCTCCCACCATGGCAGCTCAGGCTCGCTGCACTCCCCCGCATGGACCCGCTGCTGGTGCTGCACGGCCGGGTGGCGTGTCTGGGGCTGGGAGGGGTGGTTTGAAAACCAGGTGAGGCCCCAAACCCCGACTCTTAGCACTGAGCCTGCCCCTGGCCTAGGTATGACCAGCCTGCAAACACAGTCTCCCATGTGCATGAGCCCCATGGGCTCAGTTCCATGTGAAGCTTCCGGCTGAAACACAGAGAGGCTGCCCAGAAGGGCGAAGCCTCTCCAGCAGCCAAAGAAAACTGAAAGCTGTGTTTGACCCTTCTGCTGCGAGAGGTGACCACTGCAGCTTGAAATCCAAAGACAAAAAAGAACAGCTCTTGCTTTGATAGTACACGGCGGTTACCTGTGACGACACGGAGAAGTACAAAAACCAAACCCTGCTCCAGCCTCCTCTGGATTTCTGATCTCACCACCCCAGCACGAGGCAGAAGACAGCTCATCCCTGCCAGGAGCCACTTGTCCTTTCCCAGCCTTTGTGCCTGAGCCCAGGGCTGCACAGAAAGCCAAAGCTCGGGGTTCAGCTTGCTGCTGCTGCTCATGGGCTCACCTCGTGGGTCCCGTGGCTCTGGGATGAGCAGGGCTCAGGTCAGAAAGGCAGATCGTGGTGGAAGGAGGAGCCTGGAGAAGTGGCTTAAGAGTGAGCAGCACAGATGATGGAGCAGGGCACTGGTGCACTGCCTGTGCACTCCACTCCTGCCCTGCTGAACTTCCCATCCAGACACCCACCCCAACCCCTTCCAGAGGGAGGGAAATAATGATGAGACATCTCTTTGTCGCTCAACTCTAAGCTGATGCTGTGGGAACACCTGCATTTTCATTATCATAAATTACACTGAACATACCCAGTGCTACCAGTCCACTGGGGTAAATCCCACTGTCTTCACCAAACTACAGCAGGCAAAAAATGGCCCTCCAAATTTCCAGTGTGTCACTCCCTGCACAACTGGAGCCAGAACATATCTGACAATCTAATTATGACCAAGCTGGGCTGCATTTAACCCAAAAGCTGGCACTGTACCTCTGCAGGGTAAGACAGCATCTTCTACAAGTGAACTATCAGGGGTTAACTCTGCCCAAACCCTGGCACACACAGCACCTGTGTTACACAGGTCAACGCATATTTTTTTGGCACTATCACTGATTCACAAACCAACAGGAATCTCACCGTAAAACCACTTTTTTTTTCCACCAGGCATGAGAAGTCAGTTCTTCGCTGCAATACTCGGTGCTCCGTACTTAAATGGAGAAGTGGATGATTAATGCCTGTGCAAGAAATAGCAGGGTGAAAAACTGAAGAACATTTCAGAAACGTGTGTTTGTTTTTAGGCTGTGATTACAGGAAATATATTAAAGATGAGTTTCCTGAAGGGATTGCAGCCCACTCATGAGCTAGGCAATTTCCATTTTAGTAAACAGACAAAAATCTCCTCTGGAGTTAATACCCCATAGGTCGACCCTGTAAACACTAAAACAAACAGCACGGCTGAGCAGGCTGAGTCCAGACACACTGAGCCTAACTCCAATCAAACCAGACTTCAGTGCGTTACACCAGCTCTCCATTGGGCACTCCGACCTCCAAATCCCTGTGTATAAGCTAAAGCAGGAGCTCTGCCCCACCACCCCCACATCACCTACAACACCCACTTTGCCGAGGCGTTTCTCCCGCGCTCCTGCCAATCCCCAGCTGCACAAGCCCTCTCCCGCAGCGCCGATGGGACAGGAGCAGCAGCCGCCATCTCCCATGCTGAAGAAGAGCGTACCCTAAAGCCATAGGGAAACTCTTGTGAGCAGAGACCGGGAACCACAGCCAAGCACAAAGTAACCTTGTTCACGCGTGCCACAGAAAAGTGCGAGCTGTAACTTTACGTGCACTGCCATAAATCCAGGCAGAAAGCCATTTGTTTTTCGCTTGGGTTTCCAGTCTGTACCTCTTCTACACAGAGACAAGCTGAACCCTCTGTAGCAAAATCTCACAAATTCCAGCTTGCTGCATTAATTCTTCATTTGCTTCACTTAAATGAAGATTTTTCTTTTTTAAATTGAATTTAACCTTCATCTCAACAAAACCATCAGCAATAATTGCAAGAAAAAGCTGAACAGAAACACATGTGAGGGACATTGAGTCCAGCAGCATCTCCAGCCAAGTCCAGCTTCTGCAGATGAAAGAAGCCAGGGCAGGTCCTCCTATGGATCTGGGTCTCTGAACAGCCACCTCGCTGTCCCAGGCACTTGCATCAGTCCCCACACCTGGCACAGCTCAGACTGCTGGTGCTTTCCTAGCCGTGGGCTCAGATGGTTTCCCAGCTGAAGGGCCTGAAGCAATCATGTGCTGGGGTGAGTAGCCTGTCAGTCAAATACAATGTCCTTTTGGCCTTTGCTTGCAGAGTCCCAGTATGTGAAATTCCCTCATTCCCTTAAAAAGCATTTAGTAGAAAACATGCAGTTCTGGCAGCTACTAGACAGCACCCTTGGAGCTGCCCCCCCCCAGCTTTATAGGGGGATACCTGTAAGGTACTAACACCCCCAAACCAAGAGCAGTTAATCAGAGCCACCCATACTGCTGGCACAGGGGACAGGACAGCCCAGACCTGTGGGAGCGACTTAAGAACCAGCTCCCGACCTCACACTTCTGAAGCCAAGAACTAGGGATCTACTGCAATTAGTAGTTTGTGTCAGGGGTGGCCCCAGAGGTTTGGGTGCTGGAGGAATCTAAGCCAGTTTGTATTTCAGGCCCCAGGCTGGCTGACTATGCTCACATGGCAAGGGGGAGCTGAACAGGGTCACTCAGGCAATAACAACTGACATTTTCTCCACATAAATTCACTGCTGCCTTGTGCCCCAGTCAGGCTCGTGGAGGATGCTTCAGAATTGGTCTAATGAACAAGCCGCTGTGCAGAGAATATGAAAACCAAAAGCAACCTTGTGAATACGCATCCTTTGACAGAGAGCCATGAGAAAAATATTCAGTAGCAATAAACTGCATGTTAAATAAATACCAGCAAAGCTTATAACAGAATTACAGACAAGCAATTCAACTTCTCTCAAGAGTCTCACATACTTCAAGGAAAATATCTCCCAATTATCATAAAAAGCTATCTCCAATTTTCACAGTTCATCTATAATATGCTGATTGAGAATGGAAAATGTATGGCTCAGGTATTTTTGTATAATCAGCTGTAACCATATCCTCAAGTGTAATGACAAGCAATTGGAATAGCAAGACTAACACTTTAGCTATTTAAATTCAGATTGCCTGGTGTTTATACTAGTATTCCCAACAGAGAAAGGAAACAAAATATTTGAAACAAACAAGTATCTTCTCTGTAATATTAATCTTCTCTCATAACACAACCCTAGTGGAAGAACAGATTAATGAACAACACAACAGAAAGAGACAGCAATGCAATTCTCTACATCACATTTTCAAGAATAAGCAAAAGGCCAGTGTGTGCAGGGAACAAATACTTCACAGCTCTGGAAAAAAACAGCCCTAGCCTCATTAAAGGGTCACCACAGATGCAAGGAAAAAGAATTTGGTCAATGAGTGAAGGCAATGGTTCAGGAGGAAGTTGTGGGCAAAAGATAAGTGCCCGTTGGAAGAACCCAAAGCAGCGCCCTTAGTTGGTCAGTTGTGCTCTGGGGGATAAGCCATACCCTGGGAGCGTCTCCTCGCTTGCACAAATCTGACAGCTCCAGAGAAGGTCACGGGACCCAAGCTGCCTTGCACACGTTAACACGTCTTTATAACGGAGCTGCCCCAGAAGCAAAGGGGGAACGAGACTTTCCAGACATGATACTTCCAGGTCCACACCAAAAAATAGCTAAGGACAGCCAGAGAAGCGGCACAGGCATGGTCTGCTACATTTCAAGGCATGATCGTAAAATACCAAGTGTCCTCAACATGCCAAAGCCAACTCCTACATAAGCAGGAACTTCTGTTCACAGAGGTGATATGACTGCTTCATAGAGTAGAAAACCTGGCAAAAGATCGCTGCATCCCCTAATAACCACGTCTGTGAAAAGATCGGGCTGGAATGAGCCTCTTAGCAAACTACCAGCAACTCTTGTGACAAGGAGGTTGTACCAGTGCAAACGACCTTCACAAGACACTAACTCAAAAAGAGAGTACCAGCAAATAACAAGCGACTGTTTAAACACTGACATTCCTCAGCAGCCACAAGAATTGTTTTGGGAGCGACCCTGTATTCACACATCGCAGCTCTGCAGGAAACCAAGGTATTCCTCAGCTTCAGTGCTCTGCTGCTTGTCACCTGTGAAACAGCAAAGAGCCAGAAGGCGTGCAAGGCTGCAAACAGGTACCGTGTACTAGTGAAACTGCATCAGTGTCAACTAAACATCCATGTCCAGAGGTTTTATGGTTCAGCAGGCCCCCAGATGTTCTGCGTGCACACAGCTGCCTTCAGTAACAGCAAAAAGCACACCACGTTGAAAAGCACATGAACGGAGATGTTAGAGAGGCCTGTTCCCAAGTACAGTGATGGTCCATGGCAGAATTAACCCAGCCACAGCCAAGTGAATAAGAAAGGGTAAAGAAAAGAAAAACTAAAGATGTGACACGAGGAAACAGAGAGTGCAGTTTTGTCACCGGGAGGCAGATGCAGTGACTCAGGCTGCTATCTGGTTCCCCACTTCCCATGGATTGAAGGGGCTGAGCCACTCAAGAGCAGAGCTGGACAGCTGGACAGCTTACAGGGTGAAGATTCAAATTCTCCTCTAAAAATGTAACTGCTTCAGGAGAAAAAAAAAAAAGGTTTAAAAAGGTTTAAAGGGAGAAGATATCCTGTGTCTGGTTTATTATTCATTTTATTGCTTAGATGCTTTAATTTCTTGCTAGGAAGTATTTTTTCGTTTCATTTCCTGCATGTTTCCAGGTGCTTCTACACCAGATAAAATATCTTTCTGTTTTCTCACCAATCGCTCTGCCCCTTTGGGCTGCACCACTTCTGCTCTCAGACTGGTGCAGTAACAGCCTGGACACAAACTCTAGAAAAGGCAACAATTTTGCTTCTGGAGCAATTGCAAACAATTTCCCTGAGAAGAAAACACGTTTCATCCTGTTCAGAAGTCCAGTGTCTCAGCAGCAGAATACTACTTTTAAATAGCAAAAAAACCAGCACCCAAACACTGCCAAAAATCAGTATTTTATGGCCACATATTAAGAAAGAAACTCACCATTTTCCAAACAGAAACTTCGGGGGGGGGAAAAAAAGTTGGAGCCTATTTCCACTTTCACAATGACTTTGTTCCATCCTGTGCCTCTCTAAATATGCAAGTCAAGGCAAAGAAAAACTACATCATTTTTTCATGAAGAGAATAGTTGTCACCCTAGTTGAAGCTTCTTCCTCCTTCTTTGTGTTTTGTCAGCTGGTGTGGGAGGCATTATCCAGGAGTTAGGCACACATTTCCAAAAGAGAGAGAAAACAGAGTATACAGTCCATCAAGAAAGGAGATACTTAAAGTTTCAAATGTATGAGACACACCAGGTAGAAGAATCAGTTTCCTTCAGTCCTGCTGAGTGTTTTTCTCCCTGCCCCTCCTCAGCAGCCCCATGTCACATTTGTTTCTTTTTGAGAGAACTACCTCAGAGATCAGCAGGAGTAATTCTAATCCTAAAGTGAGTTCTGGGCTTAACTACCTCCCTGAAGTCAGCCCTTTGCCAATGAGGGGGCGAGAGGGCTCCTTACACTCCGCACAGAAGTGCTGGAGCACAAGGGAAAGGAGAGGAGGAACCAAGGTATTTTGCCACTGAGATTCCTGACACAGCATCACCCGTCCTTCACATTCACACCCTCCACAGCCAAGCACAGAGCCACCGCCGCCTTCTGAGCCCAGCACAGATACTCCCATCACAGACTTGCAGAAGCTGGGGACGTGCATACAGCAGAAGCACCTGAACACTGACACACGCCCCCCACGTTTACGTCGCCTTTGGATTACGCAGCTTCTGCCTAACAATATTAAATACCTGTAATAGATTGCCAGCCTGATCCTTACATACCACCATATTAACCAACAAGCCATGCAGCACTGCACCAAAGTGCAGAAAGGCAAAGTAAGAAATACAGAAAATATTTCTCTTTGTTCCCTACACAAGAGCATTAATTCAATAATTCTTTAAAAATGGAACATAGCTGGCATAATCAAATAAATTATTAGGAGGCATATAAATCATTACCACCTAATATGACTGCAACAAGATTCAATGCAATTTGCAGATAAGTATGAGGAATGACTATTGCGTTTTACTGAATTAAAACTGGCAAAAGTTCTAAGAAGACAAATGATGTAAGATGACCCTACATTCATTTGCAAACTAAAAAGGCAGAAGGAAAGCAGCAGACAGATAAGTCTTACTTTTTCAACTATTTTGCAGCTTGCCCTGAAAACAAGGATTAATCATAAAGTGGAAATTCTTTCATTTAATTAAAGATTGAGTGGGTGGGAATCTGGAGATAGACTAAAGCTATATGGAAATTTTTAACACTTCTGGAAATGAGGTGTTCTGAACTGTGACAAGGATGCAGCCCTTCAGAACATCCAAATCCTGACTGCTTGTCTGCATTGCTTGTGCTGGCCCTCATTTGGTACTATTTACTCCCAGAAGGAGGTTGCCTTAGGGAATGTGCCTT
>JANIJG010000373.1:85097-97011 GCA_024611175.1 Megaceryle torquata | reverse complement strand
ACTATTTACTCCCAGAAGGACATTTCCTTAGAGAATGTGCCTTCTCTGCTCCCACAGTTGCTCTAGATACCAAAGCGTTATTTGCATGAGCCCTGCTTCACTTCCTGCAGGGGCTGGAGAAACACAAAGCAGGGAATCAGAGCAAGAGAGCAGCCCACCTTTCACCAACACAGGCAGCTGAGCATGGCCTGGGAGAACAGGCTTCTATCCTTTTCTGCACCCCTGGGTTTCTTCCTGATTCTAGTTAAGATCCTTAAACCAAGACTTTCAGACACCCACTCACCTTCTGGGTGTTCCTAATACACAAGCTCCATCTGCGATCGCAGGGCCCCGTCTGCCATCTCCATTGATCCCATCAGCACTGGCTGCAGGAACATAACAACAGATACTCAGGGACTCAACCTCCCCAGCCTCTGCTTTTCCCATTAGGGCAGGAAGGGGGGGGGGGCGACACAGACACACGACACGACACACACCAAGCAGTAAGAAATCATAACAGCCATAAACTGCTTGTTACATTCAGATCAGCACACTCTGCATCTATGGGATCTCCATTTCTCTACTCCTCCCCACCCCTGATATGCCTTTTGTTGTAGTTCAGATCTTGAAAGATCTTCTGCAGTGCTAAGCAGGGATTGAAAATCAGTGCAAATCCCAGTACTCTTCTGCAAGTCTCTGGCCATTATTTCCTGCTCATCTCACCAAAACATTAGTCCTTTGCACTGAAAATCTGAATAGCCTTGAGCACTTTCCTCTTTTCACTTCAGCTCTGTACTCAAAAAGAGTAGGACAAGAGCAGAGGGTGTGTAAAATGAGAGTCTTCAGGTTTTTTCAGTCCAAATCTCTTACTTGGGGTTTATTAATGGTCTTTAGTTCATTTTGACACAGACAAAAAGCAGTCTCAGCTTCTGATCCAGGTTCAATATGGACTACTCACATGCTTAAAAGCAACGCACATGTTTATCTGCTAGGGCAGGTGACAGCATTTCTCATCATCCGAGCAGTTAGTTCCCCTAGGAACTGTGGCCATACCCTAATCCCTTCCACTTCAAGGTCCCCTTGGATCCAGCCTTTTCTAATAACAGTTACATCTACACTGATGCTACCACACCAAAACAGAGCAGCAAAGCTGACCAAAACACTCTGCTCCAACCCTCCTCCTCCAGAAGGAATCAAGGGAAAACAAGACTAATATAGAACAAGTAGCAGCCATAGCGTGTGCTACAGAAATAAAAGGCACTCCTACCTCGTGGCAATGAGCCATCTATAAAACCTAGATGGAAGAGAGGAGATCAATACCTGTCTTAGGGACGATGAATGGCACACACTCTGCTTATTTATTTTAAGGACACACATACACAGACATATAACACATGCAACATCTTGTACAAAGAGGAAGATGACAGGTATTTCCCTCTTTAATGCAAAAAAGATGTATTAACCCATCAGCATGTCTTGTTTATTAACCCATCAGCACGTCTTGTTGCCTACAGCATGTAGTAAACTGTCACGACACACATCTCTCTTACTGGAGCCTTGCCATTCACTTCTGAGAGTCCTCCAGCCCCGCTCGCGTTCAAAGACCTTAAAAGCTTTATATGATTTTGCACAATCTAACCATGAATTTGCAAACGTTCTCAAAAATTTGGCAGTTACCATCACCACCTTTAACTGAAGGGTTGTATTATTGGCTCCATTGTCTTAGTTTTACAGGTTGTTTCCAGTTCTTGGACTTTATGCCTTACCCACCATTCCAAATTAAAATACAGGGGAAGACCACCAAAAGACAAGTACATTATTTCAAATGAAGTTTAATGCCAAAATCTGACAGGGGCTGGAAGAGGAGAACAGGGGAGATAATTGTTATCATTGCTTCTTGTCTGCTGGTTGCAGCCCCTCAGTTTCCAAGCAGGGGTGCAATGTTTTTAAGTGCTTGTGCCTTCCTCTGTGGCATGTGAAGTCACAGTATTTTACTGGAGCCCAAAGCCCAGATTTTAATGCAGACACTCGTGCTGGGGTCTGGATTTCTGCAGCTGACAGGACTCTAGGGAACACCTTTCACTTCAAATAAAAGCCAGAAAAATGTTTCTTCCCTGCAAAGGATTTTAAGCAAGTCGGACCACCACAGCACAGCGCGTGTGGATAACGAAGACATAGCTGTGAACCAGAAATCATAACAGGTTGATTACAGATTAAAATGATGTATGGACACCTGCTGTAGGCTCGCTCCTCTGCTACTGCTTCACAGATTACAACAAATATTTATTGGTAGTGAAATTAACTTCACCTTGACAGCTCTTTGGGGATGAAGGGGTTTACATACATTTATAACCTGAGCTCCTAAAGAACCAAGCTCCAGAGTGTGCTGCCTGCTGCTGTTCCACATCACCAAAGCCCTAGACTAAGCATTTCAGAAAGCAGAATCCAAATCACTGTCAATCCTCTGCCATCCCACAAGAACAAGACTGACAGAGAGAACAGCAGCAATTTGAGATGCCTTTCATGAAAGCTTAAGACTGGTACAAACATCTGGGGGCACAGCACATTCCAGGTGCTGAGAGAAGGATGGTATCTGAGGAGCAAAACCCTCCCCAGATCATAATCCTCATGTACAAGCAGAGTTGGCATTCACACTCACTCCAAACAAGCCCCAAAAATCAGCAGACAAGATGAATCTATCTCCATCTGCCTTTGTTGAGGCCAGTGGAGGATCAACCAGCTACAGATTATTCATATGTATTTTTATAGCACTTGCTATGTGCTGCTTAAACAGTGAGTAAAACTGAAAAGTCTTTCAGTTTATATGCACCTTCCTCCCTACCACTTGCTCACTCGATCATGGATTTTGTTCAGTCTCCGTCTGTGTGGAGCCCACGTGCCCACCTTGCCTTATGCCCACCTTACCAGGCACTCGCACGCTCTTATGGCTGATTGCCTGGGGAGGCTCGTGCAGACAGCAGCACAGGTACATCGCAGCAGTAGAAGGATGGACTCCTTGGAGTGGATAAAAGGAAAAGTCTAACCATGGAAAACTTCCAGATAAACATTTTGACATGACGAGCTACAGCAGTATGGCAAATCTGTAGGCAAAGGGAGCGACTCCTTGCAAACCGTGCGCTTTACTGACTTCTGGTTCCATACGAATGCCCTAACTCCTTCAAGTCCCACATAAACAGCAGCCAGTAGGCTGCCTTAATTTCTATGCAGCAAAACAACACTTTTGAGTGTTGACTCAGCAAGAGTCCTGAAAACTTAATTGAGAAACCAGGCATTCTGTGGTATTGTGCCTCATCCTTCCCTCCCATACTGCTGACAAAGAGAGAGGCTCCTAACCAGGTGAGGGGCAGCAGATGACAGTGAAGAACCACAAGCTAGAAACAGCCAAAATCTACAAGGTTAGCAGACCCAGTAAAGTCATACGGACAGACAGCTTGAAAACATTCACCCAAACGCATCCTTCGCAAAGCCCGCGGTGCTCCATCAGGGACCAAAAAGAATATTTCAGACCTGCCTCCACGCTACAGACATTCCAAGCACCATTTGCCTGGTTTCACTTCAGGGAATTCAACATAAGATCTCAATAACTAATTCCCAAACAGAATGTTTTTAAAACGTGGGTGATCTCAAGTGTGTGGAATCTTCCGAGAACTTCACAACATCCATATGTCAGATTTTTATATATAGGTGCTCCATACGGCATATGGATTGCATCACTCTTCACAGCTGCTGATAATAGTATAAGAAAAAAAAAAAGTAAAGCCAGCCTGGCTTTCCTACAGCTGAAGTACCAGGGCCATTTTAAAAACATTCACCAAGAACCTACAGACCAGCATCACAAACAAATGACCCTCTAAGTGCTCAACTCACACGATGACTGAGGCACTTCAGCCACTTTAGAACATTTAAATTTTCTCCAAAGTCCCCAAGACAGAGCCCTGGACTACAGCAAGTGGCAGTGACTCTCATCAGCTCATTGAGCAGGGCGGAGAAGCAATCCAGGGTTTACCACCAGTAACAGCCTCTCATCTTTGTCTTCTTTCACTCCAGTTGCACTTCAGGGGGCCAAAGGCAGGCACATCTCTGCTTTCTAGCTGTGCCTTTCCTGAACAGCCTCAAGAAAAGAGCAAGCAAGACCTTAACTCCTCCTTGCACTTTCTCGCCCTGGCAAAGAGGGTCTTCTCTCCCAACTACAACAAAGACCCCGGCCTCTCCCGCATGGCTGGTCATGTTTTTCCAGTGCTGTCTTCTTCCACATTTCTCCTGACAGATCACTGACCTGGCACCAGCATCCCTGGCCCAATCTCTTGCTGTTTTCAACTTGGAACTATTTAATCAACAGGAATTGAACATACGTAAGGTTCTATGCCTGGAGATAATTTTATTTTTATTATACACCAAAAAGGCATGTTTCTGGTTTGTCAGGCAGGTTTCCTTTCCACAGGCTTGCAGCACTGGCACACAGCTCATTTTATTCTCAGCTTGCCTCCAGAGCTGCTGTAGGAGTGCATCCATATGGTCAGGGCTTTACAGCTAAACTGGAAGTACCAAAACAGAGATGCAACTTTCATGCAATTACATGCACCGCTTCACTTTCTACATTGGGAAGCACACACCATCTCACTCCCACTGCATCCGCAGAGAAAGACATGGTAGCAAAGAGGTCCTCTGCCAGAGAGAGCCTGGGGCTGCTGCTGCTCTGATGCTCACACCTCGCCAGCTTCACGGGGCACCACAGGGGACACAATCTTAACGGAGTTCCCTTGGCCATCGCAGCCAGAACCGACAGAGAGATACGTACTACCACCACCTTTCAGCAACCTAAGGCATGCAGGGCAAAATTAAAGATACAGAGCCCCTGTGGCTTTCTGTTTCTTGAACCTTAGTAACTGGGCATTGAAACTCTTCTGACCATCCTTCTCCAACAATGGGTCGTGAGGGAGAAGGAAGAGATCCTGGGTCAGTCATCAGGGTCACTTGTGCAGATGGCCACAGCAGCCAGCTGTGACTCTCCCAGACCAGGATCGACACGACTCTCCTGTGAGCAGATAATGGGACCGGGCATAAATGACACTGGAAGTTCCCTGCACCGAGCTGGTCTGGCTTTGGTCTTTGTGCTGGATCCCACCTGCAGAGCTCAATTTCTCCAAGTGCTCTAAAAGCAATGAAAGCTTTCCTATTTTTTAATAGGCCTGCATTTTAAATCACTTCATACATATACATCTATGTCTGTGTGCTTGTATCTATCTCAAAACATAAAACCAATTGAATTTCCCAGTGAAGATTAAAAAATGGAAATGCCTAAGACTATATACCCACATCACACACCAGTTCATCTCCTCAGAACTTGAAGCTCAGAAATTCACAGGAAGGAGTTTGATAAGCAAATTTAATGACTTTGCACAGACGTATCCACCTCCTTTTATAACGCTCGTGATCAGATGACAGGCACTTGCTCCTTGCTAGACATTTTATGTACTTGCTCATTTGCATGTGCTCCAGAATCACCCATTAAAAGCTGCCTTTTCTCAACAAATTTTTGCCTCTGATAAATGGCCAACTCCACTGGCCTGACTTCATGACAGGCCTTGGCGCTGACAGCTCAACTTAATTAATCTATTTAATTTATTGATCAAGCCCATGGCAAAGGAGTATTCTCCATTAAACAGGATTTTTATCATCCTGAGTTATATGACTAAAGGCCTTCCTAAAATCTGAAATTTAGTTAGCAGCTGACATGCTGTCCATCCAGACAGACACTCATGAAAAGGAAGAGCTGGAGATTAAAAATGACTTGATGATTTTAAATAATGACCAGCAGGTTAGGCTATAAATTGAACTATAGCCCGAATGCCTATTTCACAGAAAAAATGCATTGCAAAGCAGTAATAAATCCTTGAAAACCTATTCTGAAGACTATGGACTATGCTCCATTACATTTGTGTCACTGTAGCAAACCTGACAGTTTTATTTGTGCAAACTGTGACAGTTATCTTACTGGCAAAGCGCAGTTATTTAGCACTACAATACTTTTCAGATGACTTATTAATACGAATATAAACCCTTGCAGTTAAAAATAAAACATACAAGGAAGCAAACTAGAGGCTTAAGCAGATAAATACAAGACCATCGTCATCTTTAAATGAACAAATCACCTCTAGATGAAGGGCATTCAGGTAAGTCAATACCCCTGCTGCCAAAGCCCCAGAGCGCTTTCCTTCCCCTTTACAATCACAGAAGCAGAAGCCATTATAAACTGGCAGGAAATTAGAAGCCTAATCAGCCCGATCAGAAAGGTGACATACCACACACCCTCCACGTTAGCCTCACTATCCGTGATACGACAGCGCTCCGTACATCCACATCTGTGTGCAGAGAGATGCAAATGAGGCTTAACTCTTGCAGTAGTCTAGCCACTGGAGGGTAATTAGAATAAATACTGTTTCTGTGCTAATTGCTATTTGGAGTTTTATAGTAAAAGTAATTTTTCAGGGAAAGTTGGCTGAAAAGGTAGAGACAGTTATACTGGACACAGAATAAATGGTCTCGTCATAATTGCATAGTCTAATCTCTAGATATGAAATAGAAATCCTCTTTTTATAGGATGCTGGTCATATCCTTTTAGCATTGACATCCTGGATACTTCACAATTGTTGCTTCATTTCCTTGCTAATATCTTTTTAAACTGGTGACAAGCAGGATGAAAATATTTTATATAAATCTGTCCAGCATCTAAAATCACTTTAGCTCTGTGAGCACCGAGTCGGCGGAGAGACACCAATTGGTCAATGTGGGTATTTTCAGGAGGTTTTCCATCAGCATGTTTGGATCTATATCTCCGTTCGCTCCAGAACGGCATCTGCATTCCCACAGGACCCCTTACTGGTGGTCATACATCCTCCTGCGAGGCAGGGAATGCAGCAGCAGTTGCTCCTCATCGGCCCCCAGAGACAGAGTCTGCAGGCAAACTGAGCAGTCTCATCCAGATGGAAAAATCAGATGACAATCTTTTTTTATCCCAGTCTTGAGTCTGCATAACTCTGGCAGGTAGCAGTCTAGGCTAACACATTATTATGCTTAATTCCTCTCGCAGAGCAGAAACCAACTGTTACTATTTACCCTCACTGCGCAAGTTTTACAAGGGACGGGTCCAAAGCCTTGCGGCATTGCCGTTCATCTCTCACAGCTCAGACACCCTCCAACCCCTTGGCTGCCACACGCTCCCGCAGCACACTGGGAGAGCTCTGCAGTCCTGAAGGCACAGTGCTTTCCCACCAGAAGGGCTCACTGGTGCCATGGCCCTCGGCACCGCAATCTTCATTACAGACCACGCTGGTGGATTTGCCTGCCCCAGCTACAGCTCTGCCAACAGAAGCCAGCCAGTCGTGGTCCCCAGCATCGGCAGAGACACAGGGGGATCTGTCAGTGGAAGGATGAAGCACCTTTGGTCATCTTTAACCCAAGCCCTCGCTGCTGAGGCTCCACAGCTCTGTCAAGCCCTGGGCCCATGGACAGAGCCGGAGCTGGAGCTCCTGCTCACCGTGAGCTGGGGTTCACATGAGGACGTTTAAAAGAAAGAAATGCATGTGCGTACTGGAAGCAGTTCTCCTTTCAATTTTTAGCCTCTGAACAGCTTTAACTTTATCTCCTAATTAAAACCCACACTGTTTTTAGTCTACAGATTCAGATAAAGGGGGGGTGGTCTGGAATCTGTCTGTTGCTTTGCAACAAGCTTTTAACGCATTGCAAATCACATCGCAAACATCCAAAAGAGCATTTGATTGTCCGAGGGTGAGGGTTTCAGCCCTTCAAGGACACCAAATTACTTCAGACAACAAAGAACATTTTGATATCGAGTCCGAAAGGTGTCTCTTTTATTACGATGGAGGAGGCAAAGTGGATAGGTCATGCTTCTTTGCAACTTTTCTCTACCCAAGCAACAAAGAACAGATTCCTGCAGGACGTTCGCACAGCAATTGCAGGGTGCAGAAGCCTGGAATCAGGGACTGCCCCTTTTAAAGTAATTACATTTAAAGGTAGAGGCAGCAGGGCTTGATCTGGGACAAATGCACAAGCAGGAAAAATGGATGAGATCATACCAGAATCCACAGGACAACGGTTTTCCAAAGAGACAAAATTAATTGCTCCTCTCCACCTCTCCTCATTTCCCCAAACCTCTCCTGAAGCAGCTCTGAGTGGACACAAATTATACAGCGGTAAGTGCATCTAGATTAGCACACGGCTGACAACAGCCATCAAAATACTTCATTGTCCTGTTATTCTGGTGAAACCACAATACATATGCAGCAGTGACAGACCCTGGCCCACACCTACGCCAAAAAACCTGCCCTGCTCCTCTCAGCACACACTTATACATTCCCACGCCTGCTTCTTTAGCTACTCCCACCCAGCACCAGGAGGATTTTGGTATTAGATGTACAGAAGACTTTGTCTTTCACTACAGGCTCTGTCCTCAGAGCCAAGAGGAAGTTTGCTTGCCTCGTGGCAATTTAGCAAAGTGGGAAAACAGCATCTCTGTTATTACAGCACATACAAAGCACAAGTCGCTAATTGTGACTCACACTTACTTGTTTACTCACACTGCTGTAAACATTGACAATAACCCAGAATTCAAAGGCCTCACTGTTAGATGGAGCTCAAAGTGATTTGCAAGACCTGAAGCTGTCCCACGGCCAAGGCTTCAGCTTTGACCACATCCTGCAAGTGCTCCTGCAGCAGAACCAATTTCTGGTACCAGCTGAAACATGGGCACAAGTTCACATCTGGGAGGAGGAAGGGTGGGATGAGTTTTCCATTGCAAGTTTCTCCTGCAGCATACAAAGCTCACTTATGCACAAGGGAACATAAAATAACCCAGACCTAGGAATCAGAGAGACGTGTCACTTCTTGGATGTTAATAAATGCGATATAAAAATAATAAGCAATAAACAGCTGTAGTCCTGATTCTGCCTCACTGTGTCAAGAGCAAGTCTGGGGCAGACTACAGACCATCACCACCTGCATCATATACACTTTTCTCATAGGAAAACTTCTGTTGTTTTCCTTGGATTAGAGGTGCCATATGAGTATCATTATTTCAACTTTCTCACTTATAATCCAAGCTTCCCAGATCTAGGTGTTTTGTTAAGCAATTCAAAGCTCGGTCCATCTCCAGTTCTCACAGTGCAGTCAGCTTTTGGATCAGAGGCAGCATAAGCAATTCTTTTGTACCATAATGGTATTTAAAAGCCATCTAGATCACTATATAACTAATATATACAAAGTAAGTCTAGTGCTGGTCAGTTATCAGAACCACACGCACACACACACCCCCAGTATTAGCTACTCAATAAACTTTTGCAAGAATATTAAGAGTTGTTCAAACTTTTGTTATCCTGAATTCACAGCACTGCAGTGTACATAAAATTATTATTTTTAATTAAGATGATAAAACATTCTGAAGCAAGAGAAACATCCAATTTTTGTAATTAAAGTGATGAAGAAAAAATTGCCTAAATGATTCCAGAACTAAATTTCACAATGGTTATGCCATTTAAAAGTTAAGAGAGCTTGGAAACTAGGTTGCATTTTTAAGAGATTCTTCAATAATTCAAGACCTTTCAAGGTCAGAGAGAAAAACTGCGATACAGTGATTTCTCTACTTGAAATTTAAGAGCTTTGCTCAGTCTTCTCATATACATGCATATATATTCTAAGGGTTACCATGGGATCTGCAACAGTCAGGGTCAGCATGTCAAGTCGGTGTACACAGCCTGCTACTGTGTGCCCGCAGCTTGACTTCAAAAGCATCAAAGTTTTTTAATAATTGGGTGCACCCTTGACAAGAGAGCCAGGTAAGCTCTTCCCAGTTGAATTCAAGGTAATGTATTAGCCAGAAGTAGTTGGCATGACCAATCTTTTTCTCCCCAACTCCTCTGAAACGGGTATTCAGTATGAGTTTTCTTGAGATTTCTTTTTCATTGCAAGTGTAACTTAGCTGTAAAGTCTATGGACCAGAAACCCTCTCTTCAATACACCTGGATGTCATTTACTACAGGAGAGGAGAGCCTGATCTAACTGCCTTCAAGTGCTACTCCAAAAAAACCCAAAAACCAAACCAGTAAACTTACCTATTGACTGTAGAAAAACAGAAATAACTCCCAATTAATAACCACTGAATTACAGCTCAATTTGAGATTTGGTGGATTGAGTACTAGCACAGGAACATGCAACTCTCCAGCAATCAATCAGACCATTGAAAAAGTCATTCAGAACAAGTAAGCAAACTGAGCATTGCAGAGCAAATACTTGCACTGTAAGTATGAGCATGAAAAAAAGCTTCTAATTTTTCACAGAAAAATACAAAAACAAAGAATCACTCCTTATAAGTTTGCAAAACTCAACTGCACAGGTGGGCTACAGAAATTTTAGACACTTTCACAGAACCACTGGGCAAAGAAATGGGTGAGTTAAATCCTTCCTTATCTCGTCACCCACTGCAACATCTGCTTTGACAACCGGGTTTGGATGAAACCTTCCTTCCTCCTGCACTAATATACCTTGGCTGATGCCTCTTCATAAAGGATCACTTTGGAACAGTTTCTTAAGAGAGTCCAAGCATCCAAGCTGACACTCAAGCAATCAAAACCCAATCCTTCAACTGTGTGTGGACACAGACCAGAAAAAGTGCTGGCATATCCAAAAGCAAGTTCATACTCAAATTTAGAGACATACTGATGGCAAATTACTGGCACCTCAACCTTACTCAATAAGGGAGATCACTGTTTACAAGCAGTTCCCTGAGTAGTTGGGTTCTCTGTTCTGCCTCCAAAGAGCCAAAAAAACAGGTTCCCTCCCTCTATCTAAGGTTAGGAAAATCCCACTCCCCTTAAAGAGAGAAGAACCAGAAAGCAGCAGCACCAGGTACATAAAATCAGTGGATATACAAGATGCAAAATTCCAGCAGCTCCCCCTTTTCTGTCTTTTATCACAGAATTAAGAACACTGTCTGCGAGCTCTCTGCTAGTTAATTTGGTGTCTTTATGCATTTTTAAAATGTAATTTCTGGTAGGTGTCTTTTTGCACTGATCTGTCAGTGTGTTGTGGATAAAATGACAATGCAAGTCTCAAGCTATCAGCCTCTTTCTGCCAAGTAACGAAGAGTGGATGCTTAGAAAAGTCTTGTAGCATTCCAGAGAGCTAAAGGATAACAAAACACAATCTTGGAACAACTTCACATTCTTTTTTATTTTCCTGGTTGCTCACAGGAGGAGATTAGGCCACAGGGCTCAGGAAAAGAGAATTTTCAATTTTGAGTTTTAGCGTAGGGTTTTCAACCACCCGCAAAACCTCATTTTCACTTTGCACATTACATGCAGCTTTGTCATTAATTTGGAAAACATGTCAAAAAAGCAGAAAACAAGCTGCAACACCCTCCCCAAAGCTACCCTTTGCTGTTAGACTGAAAAGGCCAGGTTTACTCTAAACCAAACTTGCCAGTGTCTAAGGAAAAGAATTAAGTTTTTTAAAGAATTATATCAAATCTACATGTTAATCTTCGTTCCTTATTTGCAATTACGTCTTTTGCCACATTTATTTTTAAAAGGTCTTTTTCAATTTAGGAATCTTCTCCAATGCCTAAGACAATTTGCAGGGAGAAACCACAGTAACTCCCACTGCAACCACAACACCTTGAGAAAACAAGCAGCATGTTGCACACTCAGGTAGTTGCTAGAAAAGCAGAAAGAGAATGAAACATCTGGCAGTTGTTTATCACATCTCCAAAGCACTGAAGACTCAAAAACTGAGACAATGCAGATTAATAGTGGAACCAGAACAAAACAGCAAAACAAGACCAGCACAGCAATCTCCCATACATTCATTAAAAAAATCCTCCTTGTCACTCTGTCAGCTGGGA
>JANIJG010000373.1:20733-84838 GCA_024611175.1 Megaceryle torquata | reverse complement strand
CTGGGGCAGAACCCCCTAAGTGCTCCAGATCCAGGGTGTGTCTGCCTACGTGGGGCACATGTGGGAGGGCCCATAAGGAAGCCTGAAGTCCAGCAGTCTTAAAAGCCTGAGACCACTGAAGCAATGGACATCTTCCTGTTTGCAACACAAAGTTTTAAATCCAGCCCTGTATTTTCACCTTCTTGACCTTGCCAGTAAAAAAAAAAAATAAATGATGAATTGAGTTACTGAGATGAGACATCTTTGTCTTTTGAAGTCTGTGCACGGTTACATCCCCTCTTAAGAGCCCAGTTCAGGAAAAAAATTCCTTAATTTGGACTGAATATAAACATCAACTTCTTAGTCAAATGTTGTCCTAAAAAAGGGTACATGTAATCAGATGCTTAAGTAATTCTTTCATCAGTCTCACAAGACCAAAAACCATGTGATGAAAAATGATGACAGAGAAGCCATCCAAGTGTCCCAAAATATTTGGGATGTTGCCTCACCACATAAAATGAAGGCAGTTGGTTATTATCTGGCATCCTTAATGGCTTCTGCCCCTGCTGAAGAAGTTGTCTTGTGAGGAGCAGTTTCCAAGCCTCATTTTAGCAATGGGATTCCTGACAGACACGGGAAGGTAAATGTCACACAGCCAGCCAGACTGCTAAAGGCCCCTTCCCTCGATGCTTTGGATAAACACATCCTCACTGCTATTTCTGTTTCCTAGGAAGGATATAAAATTCTGAAGCAGGGAGAACCTGCACCACTGGGACACATTAGCAGGCTGTGTGCCAGGCAGGCAGCTCGCTGCAGACATGGGCAGGAGATCGGGGCCCTGGAGCAGTGGTGGCTGAGAGCCTTTCAAAGCAGATATAATCTACTGAGACGTGGGGTCACTTGTCCCATCGCTTCAGCGCAGAGACAACTACTGAGCCAGCTCAGGCACTGGTTTCCAAAGAACCCGCTGACCTGATAAGGAAACAACAGAAGAAAGGCTGAAACCGCCACAGGAAGGACAGGAACAATTACTATTTTTGTTTGAATCGCCAACTTCATCAGTGGCACAAGTGCCCCGGGCTGGATGGAGCATATTTAAGTGCCAGCTCACGCAGGTGTCAAGCAGGATGAGAGAGAAAGGAGCAGAAAAGGAAATGCTTGTGGTGCATGTACTGAGTGGGCTGGGTGGCCACGGGGAAGCAGGATTCTGGCTCCTCACCCACCTAACGCGTTATCAGCTTGTACACGGGGATGTGCACAAGTCAGTGGGGGAGCCACATGCAAGCACTTCTACATGGAAAACCAAACCTAGCACACAGATAACAGGGCTTTATCATACAGCTGTCGCTTGCAAGCGTGCTGGTAATTAACAGTAATGGCCTTGCCCTAGACAGATCAAGACTGAAATGGGAAAGCTCACCTGTCCTTCTGCACTTCTGTAACACATCATCACTGCCCCACTTCAGCGTGCTACTCTCGTACTGCCTGACCCTTCCTTGATGTTGCTCAGTCCTCCGATGTTAACAAAAGAATCCCTGTATTAATTCAAACTACCGTATGAGAACCAGGGTCCTGCTGCTCCTGTTCAAATCAGGAAAGTTACAGGTGAAGTTAAAACCACTTGGCATTCCACAGCTAACCAAGCAGCTAACAAATGGTCAGCACAGCACTTCTGTCACTCAGCTAACAGCGACGGTCTCACTTTTACGGCGATTTGCCTGAAAAGGTTTGGCAGCGCAGAAAAGCGGCGTGGCAGTACATGGTTCTCTGCAGGCTTCTGCCCTTCCCGTTACAACACTACGGGATGGAGCACTAAAACCAACAAAGAGGAGAATACGCAGATCACACAGGGGTGGGTTTAGTAAAAAAAACGAACAGCTGTTGTACAATAAAACCTTGGAGACAGCAAATAATTCAGATGTGATCAAAAAAGTACTTCGAGTGCTACACCAGTGTGGGTGAAAGCCATTAGCAGCAGCAAAGGAACAGAAAAATCTACTCATGGCAGTGTCTGTACCGCTCTGAGGGAGCCCAACTGCACCAGGTCTCTGTGTCCCACGGAAGTCACTGCTACTGCACAAGCCAAGTTTTGTCACATTGCTCTGTAAAATTGTGTGCTCTGTGTAAGATCTTCAAACTGTATGCTGATGGGCGGATATTTTACCAAAATCACTTTTCCTAAAGGAACAACAGAAATTCTCCTTCACCTCCTGGTGAGGACTCTGAAAGGCAACTTGCAACCGCATGTGAGGCTTCTTCAGCAAAACAACTCTGCTGATTTTGTCAGTGACCTTCCAGGAGAGTGGGAAAATATGGTCCGAAGTGGCTGTTACCAACATGAAAGAGAGAAATCTCTTCCTCAGGTTAACTGAGGTATGTTTTCCAATTTAAAGTTATTAGTTCATATAATCAGAGAGCATTGATCCAAGACTTCACCTCAGCCACCATGAACAACCGCTGCAGGTCAGCAAAGACCTAGGAGCAGCATACCAGGACAGACACAGCATCTGGTTCTGCAGGTGGGAATTCACAGCCTGGGTCCCTCCTACATCAACTCCAAAAGGAAAAAAGTAATTAGGAAGAGGGAAGACAGTGCCTGGATACAGGAAAGAAAAGTGCTGAGGCAATTCAAGAAGAAAAGAAATTAGACCAAGGGAAAGGTAGAAAAAGAGCAACAAAGGCTATTGTTGGCAATTTCATTCCAGATGTAGAGGTCAAAAACGTTTTCTGAAAGGGTGAAGAAAATATTAGATTCTGTTGCATATGCACTTTATGACAAATAAAATATCTGCAGTTAACAGTGGATGAATCTGAGAGGGAAGCAAAACCTAAACATTCTTACAATAAGAAATTACTGTGACATGTCAAATGTTTTGTGAAGTGTACGCACAAGTCCTCAGCAGAGCAAGTGTATCCCTTCTTTTGAAAATAGAAGTTTATAAATGGAAATTATTTTTACTAGTTAGATAAAACAAATAAAGGAGATAATGAAAAATTCAAGTGAGTCAAATCAACCTTTTTTGATCAATGACTTGTTTGTAGGGACAGGCACATTTTTAAGTGTGAAATTTCTGGCATACACAAGCCACCAAGGTTAGAATCAATAAAAAGTGAAAATGAAGTAGGTTTTGTGCAGACTGATTTTTAAAGCAAAACTATGCATTATTCATAGAGAAATCTGCCTATAATGACTGCAAGGCAGACTGAAAAGTCTAAAGGTTTAGACCCGATTGAAAATTTGAGACAAATCGCATTATTAAAATGAACTTTGATTGGTTCTGCAGAATACAGAAATCCAGTCTCAGTCATCTACAGATGAATTACTAATGCAAGCGTTTCTAGGTCGCAGTGTATATACAAGGAATGAGACACTCATAGAGCAAGATAGAGCAAAGTTTCAGAGAAGGAAAAAGCTGAATTCCACAGGAAAAAGTGACAAATTATCTCCACAAGTAATTGAGATGTTAAACGTTCACAGTAAACTTTTTTTTTTTTTTTTACAGGATACCTTCTCAGATCTTCATAAGAGCTGCTTTTAATAGCCAGGCTCCTACTTACAAAACACACAGGATGCTGAAAGTGGTTAGAAGACTTTTCTCTCAGCAGTACTCTCTACATCTGGGATAGGATTTCCAGAAGACACTGCAACACTTCTCAATCTCTTCACTACCAAGCATTAAAGCAAGACAGGGAGTGAAACAGCAGGCGCTGAGGACCAAACCCCCGCATTCTATGCATTCTGACCATTATCGTTCAGATCAGCACTAATGTGGCCATGAAGACTGTAGTTCGATTCAGATAAGCAATGGGAGCCCATCTCCATGTTTCTCTTCAGTAGGAAGGAATTCAGCTCATGCCCTGTGAGACCACTCTGCAGGGCAGACCAAGCCTGGCAAGCACCAACGTGCAAGAATTCACTTAAAAATACACTCCTTATCCAAGCTAAAAACGCTAACAGAAAGAATGGGGTTTTATTAAGCACTAGTTTCTAAAGACTACGCCACTATAATATCCAGACCATGCCCAGTATCTCCCCATAGCTAAAATTTGAAGCATCTATTACTCTTTCCTCTTGAATTGTACTTAGCCAGAAGCCCAGCTGACCCAGCTCCACACAACAAAGTCAACTCACTTCAACATAATTTGGCTGTCAATTAGTGTTCTCACATTTTCTCAATCTCTATTTAAAGAGCAAAACAAAAAAAGCAATGCAGATTAGGGAAAAAAAAGTCTTCAAAACCTGCAGATAATACAAGATTTCATAGGGAAGAGGAAAAGAGCAAGAGGAAGCTGGAATATGAAAAAAACATCAAGAAGAGAGCTTGTACAATTTCAACAACATCCAGCTGCAATTCAACCCCTGCTTCAGCTGTGATCTCCAAACCGATCCAGATCTGCCTAGAAATGTTTCATTAGCTATATGGGCCTACAGTTATCATGACAAGTATAGAAAATAGCAGTTTCTATCTCTTTACCATTACTGTAGTTCAACTGTAAAACTTATTTACCTTGAAAGTACTTATGGGATTGCAGTATTAATTATTTTTAAAGGACATTCAATGCGATTGGTGGCCCAGAATTGATGAGTATATAAAAAAATAATAAAGGAGGAGAATTAATTGGGGATCTTGGGACCTTATTAAAATCTATTCTTGATTGAAAGCTCTTTGACTTTCTACCACTAAACATCTCTTGGTGAGGTAACTACATTTTTACTTTAAGAATACCATTTGGTGGAGAAAAACAAGCGGTTGAAAGAAGTGCACAAACACACGTGCAGTACAAATCAGCGGTTTTCTAAAGAAGTTTACACCTAATGCTTAAGCAGCATCTGGTTCTCTTAGGTCTTGGAGGCCAACCTTCTCTCCAAGCATCACACGTAGCAGTGAATCTCAAGAGGCAGAGTACAGTCACAAGGCTGCATTCCCAACAGAAACGGCAAACTGGTCAAGCTAATGGAAAGCTGCACCCTGGCAGGTAATTTTGCAGTACTACTCATCTCTCAGGACACGCACAAGATGTGAGGGAAACCTCACTAGTCCAAACAGTCTTGCCCCAGGTTCAAGCAGCCTTGTCCCCACTGTAAAAGGACTGCTCCCAGGCTGGAAGCAAGCTACAGGGAAGCTTAATGGGATGTCAAAGCTCAACAACTTCTCCTACAACAAGCAGGGATGGACACGAGTCCATCCAGATGGGAAAATTCCTTCCGGAACAGGTACAGGGACTACACAGGCCCAAGGCTGTCCATACAGGTGATGTCTTCGCATTAGCTACCTCAAATCTAAGCAAGCTTCTTTCAAAGCCTGCACCAATCCTGCATCTTCAAATAGCAAAAGAAGTGGGTAAATCTTCAACAGCACTGTGGAAAAAGAGCTTTTACTGCAACACCAGCAATTGCTTTTATCTCAACACCAGCCAACTTCAACAGCTCTTTGGCCACAAAGCCCCAAGTGCCTTCTCAATTTGACATTAAAGCCTCTGTCCATTTTCCATTCAATGTTTAGGTTTATTGGGATTTTCTTCCTCCCCACTGATGCTACACAATGAACTTCAGAAGTTTCATAGCACAGCGTTTATCAAAACCATCCCTTACTACCTCTTCTTCCCTACTCTGTGTTAGTTCCAAGGCCTCTGCCTTTGACGACACCAGATCACTTTGCTCCTTTGTGGAATTCTGAATTATGCTGCACACACCGAGTGAATTAAGCAGAAGACCAAAGAATTGAGAAGCGGAGAACGGCTGTGCCTGCCCCCAAGGGGAGGAGAGCAGGTTTCACCAGCAGCTCCACAGGCTTTTTGATACCACAAATGTTTTTTTCAGCCTCTTTGAACAAACCTCTTTCATGGGAGGAGAGAGCATCCCCCCTTTCTCAGCTGAACTCTAATCTCCCCAGTCTTTGTAGTTTTATTAAGAAACTTTGGCCATTTTGTTTGCTTCAACTACTGGAAATCTGCTTTATAGATGTTAAGATAGTGGCTCTTTTAACAGTAAAAACCTCAAATTAAATCAAAAGTCTAGAACCCCACTGCTTGCTGAGAAACTCCTCAGACCCACAGCACAGGTCAGGGCTCCCGTCTCTCACAGCACTTGCACAGCTTTATTTATTGTAGGGGGTTTTTGAGTCTCAACATCCTCTGGCTCCAGGACCTTTCTACTCCCCTGAGGAAACACATCACACATTCCCCAGGATTTCTTCCTCGCAGTGTTTCCTAGTATTCATTTCTCTCCCTTGATTGCCAGCTAAGTCTGAGCCCCAGGTCAGCAGCCACCTGTTTGTCCCTTCTCTCCTCCATCCTCAGTGCAATGGCAGGACACTTGGCATCAGCCTCTCACAGCCTTCCACGTCCTGATGCCTGGGCTGACAGAAATGCAGGAAATCTCAATTTCCTCAAGGCATTCATCTGTTCCTGCCAGTCCCTGGTAACAGCTGAGTAGACTTTTCACAGCCTTCATTTAAAACCCTCATAGACTCCCCCAGCTATTTGCCCTTTTTGATTTCCATGCAGATTATTCCCAGAAGACTTCTCAAGTGGACAACTTATCTTTGCCTTCTCTCCTTTCAACCTTTTCTTCCAAATATAGGCAATATGTGTGCTGTTGTTTTACACAGTGATGAGAATATCTTCTTCAATATCTCCACAGGCAATATCCTTTCGGAAGTCACCCTACGTTTCCCACTTAGTACTAGAAAGAGAGGCAAGAAGAGTGGCTCCCTGCCAGTAAAAGGTGCAAGGATTTTTTTCCTTCCATTACATTCATAATCAGAATAAAACACTTGTAAAGTACCTGAAAGCAGAATGTACATTCCATAAGCAAAATATTTCTGCTCTGGATTAATGCCAGAGGGTAATGGGGGAAGCTGAATAATTTACCCTCAGCTGCTCAAAAATTGGCTTTTTTCTAATAAGAGATTTAACTTAATTCTTCCTCCTGCTCAATCTTCAAACCCGTTTCAAGTTTCCACCATCCTAACAGCATGTTTTATGTTTTGATATTTTTAAGACGATGACTCTTAGGGATAGCAAAGGTAGGCAGTTCATGATGACACACACTGCACAAGCTTTTATTTTTTTAATAAAGAGACAAAAGACAGGGCTGGGTTGATGGAAGACCCCACACCTCTAGGCCAGATTTTAAGCTCTCATTTCTACAGCAGAGAACAGCTGGAAGCCACTACCCACTGAACACTCAGTTGATGCCTTGCATAAAGTTGCCTTTCTTGAGTACACTGAATACAGTCTTCCCTCAAGCTGCTGCTGAGGAGCTTCTCCTTTCTCCTGCTGCTTGTCTTCTGCCAGGGAGGAAAGGCTACACAGCACGGTAAGTAAGAGCTGTTATCCCCCAAAATTTTCCTGAATGTTTTAACAGAAAGACAAAGTCCTTGAAATACCTGTGAGTAAACTAGGTTGGTTGAAAAAATAAATAAATAAACCACACTTCCATTTTCCTCAAAACCCAAAGTTTAAGTTTTAGATTCTATTTATCTATTTTAGATTCTACATGGGACACAGACCAAAACCCCATCCGTTTCTTACGGCACTAAGAGAGTCTGCCAGAGCTGGACAGCTTTAATAAACACACATTGCGTGTGGTTAGAACGAGATCATCTTCCAGCAGGCTCCCTCCCCTGAGACCAGCCTTGTAGTTTAACTTGAGCTGGAGCTATATTTCAAACTGCGAAGGAAGCTGGCAGAGACCATCCTCCAAAACCCCCGCCAAGGGAAAGGGGGGCAAATGGAGATAAATCAGGATGAAGGTGAAGAGGGAAATAAACTGAGTTGCCCTCTGGGAAACACACAATTACGTCTCCAACTTCCTCTTCTACATGTAGACCTGAGGCAAAGCATTTGTAGCTTCCACTCAAGTTCGGCAGCTAACCCTAAACTTTTCAGATTTAGTACTGGCAAAAAAGAAAGAAACAAACAAACAAAAAAAACCACCCACCACGGTCCTTGTGGGGGAAGGAAAAAGGAGGAGGAAAGAAACAACCAATAAAAAAAAAATGACAAAAAAAATAATCCAAGCCCACTGCTGTAGCAGTGCTCCCCTCAGGACCTCCCTGTAGCCAAAGGTTTGAGCAGCATTTACAGCAGAGCTCAGCAAATGATAATCACACTGCTCCCTTACACCATGGGATAGCAACAGAGAAAGGATGGGACAGGAGCAGAACTGACATTAGGCCAGACTTCAGCGTGGATGGCTTCCAAATGCAGCACAAGAACCACCTGCTTGGAGAGAAGACAAACTTCCCTGGGCTTGCAGGGTCAGGAACTGCTAAAATTGAAGACTTGCTCAAAGAAGCTGCACCTGAGGTTGAGGAAATAACCAAAGGGACAGAAGTACAGCTAGAGCACATACACTGCAGCCAAGCAAAGGCAGCAATCCTTCCAACCCATGGTCTTTGCCAGTCTGACACACAGCATCACCTCGGTGTATGCTCAGCCCTCAGCTTTCACAGGAAATGGAGCAGCCTTGCAACCAACACCAACCATGTGCCACTGAACATCTAGCTGACAAGTCCCCCACAGATCCAAAGTCCAGCTTCACAGCTTGTTCACATCAACCACAGGTTATTCACACATCCCAAATGAGTAGGCAACACTGGCTTGGCCAGGATGCTCAGGCAGAGGAAGCCCAGCTCCTCAGCTCTCATCACGGCAGCACCAGACTAAAGAAAAGCAACTGGACCCAGGAAAAGAGTCCCTCTAGAACACAACCATCACTCTTATATGGGAGGCCAACAGGGCAGCCACAGATCTATATTGTGAATGGCAACAGCAGAGTCCCAGGACAACTGAGGCTGCAGGGACCTGTACAGCCATGTCCCAGGCAGCACCATTCGTCAACGTGTGGCAGAGCCCTTGGGCTGAGAATATCACAGCAGTAAGTAAAATGAGAGCAAGCAAAGGAGTTCATCTTGCTTTAACTTCAGATCCTCATTTTAACTTGAGAAAATTCAATTAGTTTCTACCCAGAAGCAGTTTAGCTGCCATTGTTGGCAATCAATGGTCCCTAAATGCTGAGAAACTGGCAACTGTTCAGTGTGCTGGCAGAGAGGCTTTCCTAATTAAAGATGTCACTTTTCCAGCTAATTTAAGTATCCCATCTCTTTAAAGTACCAATTGCCACAACAAAATATGAATCGGAAATTGACTTTCTGTGCATCTGTTTTTGCAAAATACTTCCTTCAAGTCGTATGTTTCAGATTAAATGGTTTAGGTCACTTGCTGGGAGGCGATAGCACGGCTTTGCTCTGCCTCCCAAGTACCTCTTAAATGAATAAAAATAAGTGGGGGTTCAGTCATTTACAGGAATTAAAAGGTATTCGGTGGCTTTCCCATCTTCAGAGAGTTGCACTGTATTCTGATTTTGATATTGATTCTGTTAGGATAGAAGAATAATAAAGAAATCCCCTCTGGATCAGTCTGCTTATCTTAACGGCTTCCACTGCACCGCGTACTTCTCACACCAGACCCGAGGATAGGGAAGTGCTGTTATTCCTGCTGGAAGGAAACATGGAGGCATAAGGCTGAGACAAAGATTTTTTTTTTTTAATGCCTAACTTCCCCTAGAGTCAAAAAGTCTGATGTTATTTAGCTCCTTTTAGCTAAACAAGATAGGTGGATTCAGAAAAAAAGTTCTCTCGACACTGTAGCCAACAGTACAATGTTCAGACTACTCATACTCTTTAGCACTAAACGGAAAGCAACACCTAGGCACCTGTGGACAGAATTCCTACATTCAGTAATGCAGCACTGTCACAACTTCAGCCCAGAATCTAATGCAGTCTCAACTATGCTCACTCCAGTCCTTTCTGCCATGGCCCCAAACTCCACGGCTCCTTAATCAGCACCATTCTGGGGCAGCCAGTGGAGGGAACACGAGTCCCAGCAGAGTTACCTTCATCAAAATGGCTTTTGACTCCCCTCACTCCTCCTAATGTCTTTTTTTATGATCCATTTGTGCATTTGCACTGAGCAAACTCTACTATATGCTCTGCTAATTCGGACAGAGCAATGGAGACCATGTCTAAACTGGTCTCCTTTATTCCTCAATCCTCTGACCAACAAAGCAGTTAAAAGCAGGACTTAAAATCGTCCTCTTCCCTCCCATCCAAAGAACAGAAGGGCCATTGAAGTTTGGGTTGCAGAACGCCTGATGCAGCTAGAGAAGAGACATCCTCTACTGAGGGCCAAAAGCAATAAAACCCTGATCTCCAATGGGAACTTTAGGTCTTCTTACTGTACACTACAAAATTCAGCGTGGATGGGGTAAATTCACAACCACTCCAGCTACTCAGATGAGTATTACTGACACGAAGCTGCGTTTCATAAGCTTGGAAAGGCTGGCTGGCTAGAGTTGGTTAAACACAAGCAAGTCACACATTATTTAGAATTTATTAAAATTTATTTTAAACAATTCCTCTCCCACACCATCACTTGATCAGCTCTGTTTACAGTCTACAACTGTGCAGCAGAGGCGTGTAGCATTAATTAAGGCACCGGGCTCTCCCACCCCCAGGTATGACAGAATAGACCCACACTTCCTTCCTGAAATGGAAACCTCCTAATGTTGAGCAGGAAGGGGGAAATGTTTTATACTTAGATGTTTTCTCTCTGCCAATGTAACTTCAGCTATTCCCACTGCAGTATGAACCTCTGTCTCTTCCTAGAGCTCAGGAAGGACTTCTGGCAGTGATAAAGCATCTGGGAGCTGAAATAAGGGACTCCATGCCACACTAAGGAAAAGAGCATGGATACATATTCCTTCCTCACAGATAGCTCCCTAGAAGGGAATTTCCTGGGACTCTACCTCCTCTTCTAACCTCAGAATGAGTTGGTTAAATTCCATAACACCAGGAGAGAATTACAAAGCAGGCTGGGCTGGAAGGAACCTTCAAAGATCATCTAGTTTCCACCCCCTGACATAGGCAGAGATACCTCCCATTACACCAGGTTACCCAAAGCTCCATCCAACCTGACCTTGAATGCTTCAAGGGTGCAACTGCAAAGCCAACCCATTTGCAAATAGTTTCTCTCTAGACTGTGAGAATGGCAAGATTTTTTTGAGCCCGGTTCAGCAATGTCACCATTGTGCCCGGCTCCAGCCCTGGGGCTGGATGTGAACTCCATACCCCATAACCAAGGTCAATGAGGCTTTCTTTTTTTAATATCATGTCCCAGAGCACTGGAATGAACGCTATGCAGAACTAATTTGTAAGCCCAGCCATAGTGTCATTCTGTCTGCATATTTGTTGGCAAATTCCCTCCCCCACCCTGGTTCATGTCTTCCCATCCCATACTGATGCATCACAGCTGAAGTCAATACGTGGACTGTCTGCCCCGACTCTGTGCCCTCTGAAGGAACAGGGCACTTCCCACTTTCAACTCTCCCTCCAGAAACACATCATTATTCTCATGAGACACCGCACAAGGGCAAATTCACGCTGAGAGAGGAACCAAGTAACCATGGCACGGGGGCACCTCCAGCCACTGCTCAAGCCAGCGGCCACCAGTTACCTTCCCAGAGGTAACCTTCCAAGGTGAAAGGCAGAGCACGTACGACACCCTTGCAGGTGGCACAGATGCAATGTGAGACACACACAGCAGCTCTAATGGCACCTCATGACCAGTGCAGGAAGGATAAACCAGAGGGTGCCCCGCGGCTCCTGCACCCTCTGCCTTTCTGGGCACCGTGCAGGACAATGGCCACAGCCCACTCACACCCCTTGGGACACTACAATGCCACCTGCAGGAATCCAAACTCACAAACAGAAACAATCCCATGAGCAGGACAACATCCACAGGCAAAGCCTCCAAGAAGGTTACTCTGCAGAGGAGGAGCCCAAGAGGCGCTCTCAGCACACTGCTCCAGGACACAGATTGATGTCCTCGGGAGCAAGGCAAAAGGAGTGCTGGAAGTTAGGAATAAAGCTATAAAAAGCAGAAAACCGTGAATCTGATCTCCTTATCAGACCTCCTAATTACTCAAACTATTAACACAAATGCAGTGTGGAAACATTAACCACCAAGAAAATAAAAAAAATCCTTACAACTTTATATACATATGCACATGTGCACATACAGTTTACTCTACAAAAATAACACCTTTAACTGTATATTTTACATAAGCACATTTCATTTTAGCTCAGGGGTGTATCATATTTATTCCAATTTATTTTATGTACAGAGCAGCTGTGCACCAGCACCTCCATGATGAAACCCACAGGGTACCGCTGCCTCCATCTACCTAAGCACTAATGGAAAATAACCTGCACAAGCATATCCATCAGCAGACAGGAAAAAAACGTCATCCCTTTAGGCAATAATCATATTGTCTTTGGCTTTCCATGGACACAAACAACCCTTTTGCACTAGAGAGATCCTCTCTGTGTAGGTCCTCACTAGAGACAGTAACCCATCCAACCACACGTGCATCTATGCCTGTTCCTCGCTTCACTGGCAAAGCAACACACGCTCACTGGTTCTTGTTCCCTTCCATTTCTTACCACACACCAGCACAGGCCTTGCCCTCAACAAATCTGCTCTCCTAGTTCCCATCAGGTCGAAGGAATCTGAGCTGTGTCTTGTGCCACGACAACAGTCTTTGGGGAAGGAGTGGGAGGTCTGCAAAGATTAACCTCCAAACTTTTATACTTGCCAGGGATTCTGTAAAGCACAGCGACAATAAAAAGCATCAAGGCACAGTAAGAGCAATGGCCACTGGACAGCCCCAAAGGATCTGACAGGCCACTGCTAGGGGCAGAGCTGCTCCCTGATAAAGGGAAAAACCAGAGTTTCCCTCCTTTGACAAAACCCCTCCTAGCTTTGCTGCCGTCACACTGCATGTCCAGAGAGCACATGCACCAGCAGGCCCTTGGAAGGATTGGGAGGGCTCGGATTATTTCTCTTTAAACTATTCCTGGTTTAAAACTGTGGTTTGGAAAAACAAGCAAAAAAAAAATAACATACACTGCAAACAAAAAACAAAAAACACACACACACAAAAAAAAAAAAACACACAAAAAAACCCCCACAAAAAAATCAACAAAACAAAAAACACACCACCAAACACAAACCCAAACACCTAAACCCAAACCTAATCTAAAAAGATGGCAAAAAAATTCCCAGTGTGGCTGCTGAGGGTGGCTTGTTCTCCAACCATCTGTGCTCCTGGCAGGATCCGTACTGCTCCTACACACCCTTCAGCACCTTCTGCTCCTTGACGTGTTACACAACTGCACAGAGAAAGAAAATCAACAAAATTAACAACTGGCCAAGTGCAGAATTACCAGCGGGGCTGAGCATGCCCGTTGGCATCACCTCTGCCCAGTACAGGGTTTTGCTCCTCAGCACAGGATCCAGGAGAACCTCAATACACATCTCCCTTCTTCCTCCCACCTCTCCTCCCCATCCAAATGGCGAATCACCCTCCAGGGACATAAATAACTCATTCTCATGACCGGAATAACTGAGCTGTAAATCTGGAGACTCAAGCAGCAGCACTGTGCTCCTGTCCTCTCCTGGCTCTCCTGTGGTTCTACTCCATCCCCACCAGATGCAATGGCCAAGACAAGCTGGCCGCCCAGCCACAATCAACTACCGATGTGCTGCGTGACCTCAGGCAAGTAACTTCACTTGGTACACTTTCCTCCCTCGGTACACCCTCCTCCCTCCTTCACCCTTTCACCTTTTGTATTGACTGCAAACTCTAGGAAACAAGAGCTGATTTCAGCTGTGGCCCCTGGCTATTGATCTAATAAATATTTACTAATTTTACTCAGGAGAGCAGTGCAGAACAGAATAAAATGAAGAAATACTTCTGCTCCCATCTCCCTCTCATTTCTACAGCTTATTTCTTGCATTTGCACAGTGTCTTCCACTGCACTAACACCAGTGACCATCACTTCAGTCATTCTCTGTTCTCATGGATGACCTTCTCTCCAACACTGGTTTGGGGTTTTTTGTTGTGCAAAGCTCATTGTAAGCCCAACTCTGGATCCATAATTTCCGTATGTTCCATCATTTGGATTGAAGATCTAAAATTACCTTGGTTGCCACAAAAATAGGAGCTTACAATTCCCTTTTGCCTTGCAATTAGGTCTCTAAATCACTTAATTGTGGGAGCCAGATTTTCTAGCAGAGCTCATTCAAAAGCAGAGTGAGCCAGCTGCAAAATACTTATCACTGTCCAAGTTCTCTCAAATTTTCAGCATTTGGATCACAGGATTCTGTTCTGATCCAGGTCTAGGACTAATGACAGAAAAATCATAGGAGACCAGATAAATCAGAAATCATTTTTGACAGAAAGCACGGCTTCTCCTTCAAGAAGCATCATACTCTCCCAATTCCTGCACAGAAACTGTAATTTAATCATTTAAACTTCTTTGCTCTTCTGTGAATTACAAGACTTGATAATGAAGAATACTGAACAATTATTCTAACAATGATTTATACTTTGCTATTTAGCTACCTGAAAATTTCATTAGCATGAAATTTATCAGTCTGATCATTTAAGCACCTTTCCTTCAAAGTCAATAACTGAGCGCACCTTCTGCGTGACTCTCTAATATACCAGTTGTATCAGTTCTATCAAATAAAATCACACATACACAACTGCAGAGTAAAATAGTCTCAAAGTACTGTAGAACAAGGAATATTTGATATAAATCACTTTTCCCGCCCCATATTCATCAATCTCAGCAGTAATTTACAGTAATTAAAATTACAAGCCAACAAAGCATTACCAGAACCAGGTACCTTATGCCAGGTGCTCAGCATGTACGAAAGCAAGCAGTTCTATACTGGTACTAAGTGCTTACATTGTCAATGGCATACTTTTAATAAATGGCTGCATTTTTTATGCTTTATTAAATAATTGCTTTCTAGAAGATCATAATCATCTATTAAAAATGTGTTTGCTTTTGCACTGGACCTAATTAACAGTTTTAAAAGCTAGTGACAACAAATGTACTGGAATCCATTAGCGAGTTCTCCACAGAAAAGGTGACAGGGTAAAATATCAAAAAATACTTTGGTGATTTATGAGATTATGTTCCACGGGAAGTCAATGGGATTTAAGTGCTTGAAACTCTCTTTTCACAATGAGATTCATATAATTATTATTATCTTTAATTATTGGGATACCACAAAGAACACTACGATCATCCCAACAAATCCCTCTTGCATTTGTGCCAAAGCTTTTTTTTTTCTCTCCATATGCAGAGAGAAGATCAAAGTTAATAACCTGAAGTACATTCTGGATTTCAGCACCTCCCAATACTACAGTGAATTTCTGGGCAGGTGCAGAAATCCAACTGCGCACATCACACTGCAGGGCTGAGAAACAGAACAATTATTTACTTGAAGATCACAATCTGCTGGTCTGCCTGGAGGATCAAGGATTTTTAGGAGCAGCTCCTAGTCATCAGCACCACCTTCTCTTTCGTCAGTGTGTGTCAGGGATTTAACATCTTTTAAACATCAATTCTTTGTATTTATGACTGAATTACAGTTCAATAAGGTGACACTGAATTGTCACATGTCCTCAGGATAAAAATTCTGCAGGTTAACAGCATCTCCCTCCCCAGTGTCCTTCAGGCAGCGATGAAAAATGAACGAGGCTGCAGTGTGCTTCTCACGGTGACATAAGTTACCTCTCTAAATAGTTATCAGTGTAAAAGCAGGACAAGAGTGTTACTGGGGGGAAAAAAAAAAAAAGAGAGAAGAAAAAAATAAATAAATGCCAATTTCTATATAATGCACAGTAATGACTTGCTTGGCTGTGTCAAAGAAATAATCTGAGCTTCCAAGTATCAATATCCATAGCAATAAAAAAATAACGTCAGACGGGAAACCCTGACTCTCAAACCAGTATTTTGAGGCTTTCAAAGACTTTCTGTGTGCAACTGAACATTTGCTTTAAATTAATAATCCTTTTTCAACTGCACAGCAGAGCAGCTTTTGGCTACACAACAGAGATTTCCAAAAATGCTGGTTATTGTAGTTAATGCTTCAAGAAATTAATATGCTAGCTGGTATTAGAAATCATAGGAGCATTATTTACCTCTATTGAATACTGGTCTAGATGCTTAGCAAATAGAAAGCAGCTTAATTAAGTGATTTTATCTAAGGAACTTTGATTTTATAATAAGTAGTTTAAATACCAGCTAGTATTTTCTTATTTCAAGAGTTTCAATTATTATTAACAATAGAATGGGTGTTATTGCAACAGCAATTTCTCATGGCAGTGGAAAGAACTTTTAATATAAATTCATAATGACACCATTGTATGGACCTGACTCTACTCTGGCAAGCACGCCGTGCATCCAAAACTGCTGCTCATGAATCACAATCTGGGTTCCTGCTGTGGATATTGTTCCTGTTTCTGACATTTCTTCCCAAAGCAACCAGTAGTGCTACCTGCACGCTGCCAGCAGAGCCAGCGGTACACTGGGGCGAGGACTGAAGTTTAAGCACTTTTGTTTGTTCCAGTAAGAGATGGATCTCTTCACTCATTTATGTGCTTTGCTAGATTGAAGTGCATCTGGCAATGGAAATCACACGCTTTCTGAGAGTTACATTAAAAACAAACATAGGGCTACAGGCAGTGTATGTGTGTAACACACTGCCAGCCAGTCCTGCAAAGCCAGACCCTTACAGGGGGCTGTACCGGCACCTCCTGTGCCCACCATTTTCACCTACTGGTATGTGGCTGACCATTGGAGCAAGCAAGTACAGGACTACAGCTTAATTCAGAATAGTAGCTCTCGCACATCAGATCCATGCTTGGAACATGTGCTGAGTAAATTCCTTAGGAAGTATTTAGCCAAAGGTATGGAGTAGTATGTCCTCTATCCACACCACAGCTGACGGGGGAAACACAGATGTCTGCTCAAAACACAGGGGAGCTGGAGGAGGAACATTTGTATTCACAGTTCCACCACTGGAGATGGCAAGCCAGGGAGGAACTCTGGCCAACAACACTCCCTTTGACTCTGGTGAAGCTTCACAAATAGCTCCTTTCCTAGAAAAAAGGCCAAGCACAGTGGAGCCTGCAGGACTTCTAATCTCCCTGGGGCTCAGTGCTTCACAGAAAAGGTGTCTGCATGTGGGAGGCAGGGAGTAGCTTGTGTAGGTGCTGGATGCTGCAGACAGAGATAGATTCTGTTTCCTTCTGCACATGACTCACCAAGCAGCTCTTCACAGCTATTTTCAAATCATAAATCGGCAGGGCAGACCCCTTCTGGCTACCCACCCAGCTAACCGGGGGGGAACAACCCCACCTGTCTCATTCCGAGTGCTGAAGCAGCAAATGTTCTCCCCGCTTTATTTGCGGAAGTGGGACGATCGTGGCAGTTCTCCTAGTTTTGGAACAAAATTTCCATCTAAACATAGCGCTTCAAATCATCATTGTAGCATCTCTGCTTTCTCAGACACGCAGCCGCCCCAGAGCACCTGTCTAGAGCTGCCCCAGCACGTGCCGGGGTTTAGCCCATCGTCTGCAACTGAAAATTATTCTGCATGTTGAATATATACATTCTGCATGCGGGTGTGGCTAGGCACGTGCATTTCCATGCTGATACATCGGTATAATCCATCCTTTCCACATGAATTAAGCCAAATGGTGATCGCAACGTGTTATTTAAATATCACCAGGGTTTAGAAGGTTCAGAAAGACTCCAAACCCCATAAAGTGATGCTAAGCAGGATTACTTCCTGGCAGCGTGTGGATACAAGTGTAAGCTGATTATGTATTTTCATGACCTACATCGGCACATAAGGCAGAGCCACAATCCTCCCCCTCCTCAAACAAAATCAAATCAAATTGTATACTTCTCAATGATGGAATCCAACACACTTTCTGCCTTCCTTCCTCTCTCTTTAATGAGCAAAAAGGAGAGAAAGATGAGAGATAGACTTGGGCAGCTGAAACAAGGTGAAACTGCTGAGCTATCGGAATAACCCCAGTGTCAAATCAATGGCATTCAAAGCACTAACAGTGGGGATCAATTGAAAAACAAAATTAAATAAAAGGTAGTAAAGGAGTGTGAATCTCAACAAGGTCAAAGCAGCTGGTAGGAGAAAGCTGAGCAACGGGGTGGGGGGACTCCCCACATTCATAGCCTTTCCAGAGTATCTGGTATGCTCCCACCTACTTACTGCTAATTTACATCCTACTGCTTGCAATTTAAAAAGGAAGGAACCGCCGCTAATTACGAAAGGGTGCTACATGCACAGAGCAATGCCACTGCTATTCCTTACAGGTCAAGGGCAGCAGCCTGTATTATGCTACTCAAAAGAGGCTAAATAATGCAGTAACTCTGTTTGCAAAATCATACAAGCAAAACAAATGTTATTTTTCATGCACAGAGCAGTTACATTTCTTGACTCATATAATCTTCAATTATTAAAGAAACCATGATGTCAAAAATAAAGCTGCCAAAACAATAACAGGCTGAAGACAGCTTCTATATTCAGACTCACAACTCTTGTTTTACATGAAAATTGTAATACGGGAATGCAGCACAGGAGCAGAAAGCAGCATTAAGTGACCTGTCTACTATTCTGACGTTACATAAAGACTTTCAATTAACATCAGTGTTTATTTTCATTCAAACTCAGGTATGTTTGGGAGTGACAGAAACGTCTACCTCCAGCATTTACAGGGTTATGTGGTTTTTTAGTGTTAGAGACAGAGCTGGTATTGGACTGTTTGTAACACAACATTCAACCCTGCCAAAAAGAATTCTAGCACTAAAGGCAAGGGATAAAACACACTGGTTGCAGCATGTTTTGCTCTGTCCAGATTAAGAGCTGTTCAATAGAAGTATAATAGAATCTGTAAATCTACTCTGACTCAAGAGCAGTGTATCTGACACTGAAGATACAGAGCTGTCATAGTGGAGATAACCTGCACAGTCAACAGAGGCACCTACGTACGGATAACACATTATCTGGTAGCATTAAAGTTAAAAAGAAAAATAAATTAAATCAAAATAAAATAAAAATTGGTCATATCACAGACTACCTTAAGCTTTATACTAAATAAGTATTGGTTTGTATTAACTGCTTCCTCTTTAAATGCATACTGTGAACATTTTGGTTTAAAATTCTACTGCGTAATTAAAACTCCCAGGCAGCGCCTGGCCCTACTCTAGCACACGAGCCTGTTGCCTCGCACTGGTGTACACTGGGAACAGCTCCTGCTGCTGGGACGCCAGCAAAGCCCCCGTGCTGAGTGTACAGGGGGGGTACTCTCACTCGCTGCTGCTCCACATACAAGAACTGCTTCAATCCTCTTTTTTTTTTTCCCCCCACAAGGTTCTTCTTTTGCTTCAGTGTATCAGGAAAACCTTCCTGGAATAGGATTTGAGGCCTTACGCCTCTTCTCTCTAGAAAAGCCTCCAAGACTGGAGGCCGTACATCCCCTCTCCTTTAGCCATCTTAACCCTGACACTTTCCAGCGAAACGCGCTGCTGCATTTCAGACTGCGGCGCCTCGCGCTCCGGAGTCACCACTCCTGCACCCCAGCAGCGACCATCACCCTGCATCCTCTGACAAAAGAGCTGGCCCCCAAAAAGTCACAGACCCCTGTGTTTGAGCAGTTGCTGTGTCAACATCGTCAAAAAGATTTCCCCTCCTCTGCAACCTTCTGCTACCCCTGCAGTTGAATCTTACGTGCAGGCAAGACTCCTGTTACTGCTTAGGCAGTTTTTACATTGCTGAGAAATGAGCTTCCTAAGGATTTGAATTTCAGCAATGCAGATGGACTCTGAGAACCCTTCCCTTGGTCATCTCCTTATAGTACTGACAATTTCCAAGCTCAGACGAGTCACAGAAACAGAAATGACCGAAACTAACTCCAGCACAAAGCACGGTACCAAAGAACCACACCCAGTCCAGCAACTCCTTCCAAGTTCAGACAATGAACACCCAACATGGACATGCTGAGAAAAATCACCAGAAGAGAAGAAACCAGCCAGAAAATACAACGTGCCACTACAGGAAGAGGCTAAAATTTCAGAGCACCAGTAGTGCAGGCCTGAAACCCTCCACCATACAAAACCCTACAGCCAGGTTTCATCATTAAATATGATGGGACTGCATATAATTACTACCTCAAGTTTTACAGCTCCTTTAGCACTTCCATCCTATTCAGCATTAGCTGCAGGTTCATTAGAACAGACTAATGTTACAGGTCTAACTTCTGTAGTGTCTTGCAGAAGGAAAAGGTAGAGATTTGAGCTGACATTTTAACCCAGCAACTGTAGTGTAAAAAGGGACCGAAGGCTTGATCAAATGAATTAACAACTCCACTTTTGATCTAGCAGACAGAAATCCACAAACATCAAAAGCAGGTTTTACTTAGCCCCTTAATATCTGCAACTTGCCCTATGATGTCAGCTCTTCTCACATATATTGGACATGAATCACAAATCCTGTGATTACGCCTGCCAAGGCTTCTCTGAAGAGGAGCAGGACTTCCTCCCCCTCCCACATCTTTTCTATGGAAAGATGGCTCCTGATGAATACACAGATCAGAACAAATCAGCAAGGTATTGACCTGTTTGGATGTCAAGTCATTAGTACATATAGAAAACTTCAGAAACACCAGAGAAAAGAAAGAAGAAGATGCTTTGCCATAGAGACAAGAGTGATCTGCATCTTAAAAGGTCACACTCTTGTCAGAGTAAGAAAATTTATGGAGGATGTGTAAGTGGCAGGTTCTTCAGATGCATCTCAACCATAAACAGAGTAAGATGTTCTCAAACAGTGTCGGAAGCGGCAGAAGAAAATGCTGAGGGTCTCACCACAAGGAAGTGGTGAGCCAGAGAGGGAGGGAGCACCAGGGCCTCGCCAGCCAACTGACCGTCTGCACGAGGCCAGTGAGGAGACAGAAGCTCGCTCGCTCACTTCACTGGGGCCAACCTCTGCTGACGAGGCACCATCACCAGCGTCTCGATACCCGTGGCTGAAAAAGCCACAAACACGACGACTGCCAAGGTGCCAGCAACAGCGCAGCCCTGCCAGCCGCAGCGGTGGCCTGACAGTGTGCACAGAGGGGATAACTGGCACCCGTGGGGCCTGCGGGATGGACAGACAGGTCTGGTGGAACCAAACCTGGGTTAGCTAGTCTAGAAGACAGGCAGGTGTACTATGACAAATACCTCCCCCACCACAAGCACACGCACACTCCGGAGATCTCAATATGTGCATGTGAAACACTGCTTTTCCCAGGATTTCTATTATTTTAGCTTTATATAATTATTGCTTTAAGTTAGTTTACGGCCTGCCAGTTGGCTGTATTTCAGAGCTGTTGCAGCCCACACAGCCAGGGTTTTTTTTAAGGCACAAAAAAAAAAGCGGGGAAAAAAGAAGTCTAAATAACACCATAATCTTTTCTATTAGGAAAGAACTGGCAATGCTAATCCCACCATTCTAAGAGCTGGTAAATTTGGAAGGAAGATTTCAAGATCCCTTTATCTATCACTCAGCCTTAACCTATTTTATGCAACTTGAGCATCTCCTAGATTGGCACCAGCAGACAGTCACTACCATGTTTTCATCACAAAGTTGGCTTCCCTAAACCACTTTTCCCCCCTCCAGCTTCAACTCTGACATTCTGCCAGCTAAACTAAAGGTCGATCCGGTTTTAGTAGTTGAGATATGAGAAGAAGACACCACAACGACCACTCTGCAAGGAAGGAAAGCACAGTTAAGAACAACAGCACTGGCGTTACAGAACCTAATCCTCTCCTGCTCATGGCCTACAGTTCATCAGCCCTTCAAGACAAGAGATTATTCAAAAGCACTACCCCTTGAACACAGCCATCAAACACCATGCACCTGCACACGCTGTTATCAGACAACACCTCTGCTCCCAGAAGGGGACAGTTATCTCCTCTTAAAAATGGCCCAGCGCAGACCTGCACGCAGTCACAGATGAAAAACGCCTGTGCTGCATAGCCTGACCATGGCCCAGACGACAAATATGATCCACAGGGCTCCCAGCAGAGGTGAGACACTTCCCCTTGAGTCTGACCTATGCTGAGCTGGGATCAGTCACAAAACCCAGGGCACAACAGCAGCCCCAGCCCCTCTTCCGGCACTATTTGCCCTACCTTACTCAAGCTCTTCCATTTGACAACTTTCCTCTCACTAAGTAGAGGAAATTGGATTAAATCCTCCCCCCACACCTCAGTCTTCTCCTTCCTGAGCATCTCAACATCTTCCAGGGCAGAGGAAGATTCTCCCAGCCACTATTTCAGACCCCGTACTTGCTGCTCCCCAGCACACACCTCGGCTCTAACACCTCATGGGATCTGTGTTCTGCCCTCTTGGCTCAAGGCAGTCCCACTCCCACGCTTCCTACCACCACACACTTTGTAGCAGTTTGATGCTCAGTGCTGTCTTCCTTAAAACCCTGTTTCCAAGCCAGACTAACTGAAAATAGAAGCAACAAGCAGAGATAGCATCCAAATAGAAGCCTGTACAGAAGATCACTGTCATCCTCCTCCTGCACCCAGCCGCTTCCCCTGGATCTGCTCGCTGAATCCTGTGCAACAAAGCCCTCCTGGTAACTCTAGCATCCCTCAGAAGCAATCCACAGTCCCCTGAGCCCACTTAGTCCCAGCTTAGCTAACTGCTGGCAGATCTTAGCTTTCATGTACACCTAGAGATGAAACACTTCCAGCCGTGACTGACTTCTGTCTGCCAAGCACTGCTAAGCAGCAGGCAATGGCTGCCCCCCTTTCACCCCTCATTTCTTCCCAACCTCCTTGCTACCACATTTGATACTCTACGCACTGGTTCTCGTCTGCCCACCCAGGAGTTGTGCCATGTAAAGCATCCAGCCTCTCACTGTGACCCTCTCACCAGCACAGCAGAGCAAGTTCTCAGTGATGCTCAGGGAGCAGAGCTCCATGTGCCTGTTCCTCCACAGTGAACACTGAAGCTGTACCACAGGGGCTTGAGAGAATGTCGTCAAAATTGTATCTTCATGTCTGCAGTGAAGTGCAGGCTCTTACCTCTCTTTTTATTAGATAGAAATCCCTTCAAAATTGCTAAATTAATGGCTACAATGCCAGGCTTACGGCTCTGCAGACAGGAGTAGAAAGCCTAACAGGGTTTGTTCCAAATTTGCTCTGCTAGTAATAACCCTACAGAAACAGCCAAATCAACACAAATGCCATATTTTATTCCTACTGTGGATTTTTACTTCTTTATTTTATTGTAGGATATTTCGTTTCTAATGAAATAAGAAATTCAGTGACAGGGAAGATTTTTAAAATGTATCGCAGTAACAGATCTTAAAATTACTTTTTATGGAGTATTTTTAGAACCCTCTCCAAAACAACAGATCTCCAGCTCCCATGGTTGCCATTAAATGTCAACGTTTGACAGTTGCCATACAATTCTCTCTCAGACAACAGTTTCTGTCTGTAATTAGGACAATAACTTGTAAATCTCAAGTGGCTGTTGATAAACAGTGGTATTTTAATGGCAGATTACTGAAGTGACAAAGGTCTGGAAGAGTGAGGTTTGGGAGTGTCCTCTCAGCTCTGTACAAACCCAGAACACTGTGGTTAGAAAAACAACACACACCAGAAACTGGAAATGGGTGAAATGGGAGTGAGAAGCAGTTACTGATTCACAATCAAAACCAAATTTTTACTTCTATTGTTTACACAAGGCAAATTTTGCCAAAATATTATTTATCCATTTAAGTTACTTTTTTTGCAAGGAAACCCCATCAAGCCAAAGGAAAATATTTCTCCTTACAGAAGTTGGCAGCTGGTCACATATTCCCTCTGCAACATTCACGGAGGAGTAAAGTCAGAGAAATCATACTACTTTTCCTGCTCCATTCTTTCTCCTTTCCTTATCATTTATTCCAAGATTGGAATAAGCCCAGTAAGTTCCTGAAATTTCATTGTGCTACCATTTCTCATTGAGCAAAATGAAATACACATTTTTTTCTGTCTCAGCAAGGAATAAATGTACATTTACATATGCATAAACCAACAGACAAGATAACCTATAGGGGACATGTGGGCAAAGGCCATACAGTCTTTGATCTTACCACACCCAGCTCTTCTCCAGCATCCCAGGAAAGTCTCCAGTCACCTCTAGTAGGGAAGTCTGTCTCAGTACACTCACGTAGACCTGTGTACACGGACATACACAAGCCTGAAACCATATGCCCCCCACATTTTGTTCCTTTCTCCTCAGATGCAGCTTTCATCCAGGTAGCCAGATTGAGGTGTAGGCTGCCTGTGTTGTTATTCAGAAGTGGTAAGGTGTCTAGAAATCAGCTGTTGGTAAACTTTGAAGTGCAACGCAAGTTGTTTTCAATACACTATGAAATCCTACCTAAAGTTTAACATGTAAATATATCCCACATCTTCCACCTACAAGCTTCTCAAGCTCTGCTTGAAAGACAAATTGAGGGCTGACACTTGTCCTTTGGTATAAGCTCTAACTCTCAAGAGCTTTGCAAAGGTACCTTTAATGTTTTTGGTGTACTTCAATAGGATTTTGTACTTGCACTTGTGACACCACAACTGAATTCAAATATACCTACAGAGCAGCAGCTAGGGCAAGCAATTTCTTCTGATGCTCAGAAAGCAAAGGTATTTCACAATGTAAGAACCAAGTCCCAATTTAATGATTCCTTGGTGTTCCTAAAAGAATTGCAATTTTGAGAATGTATAAAAGGAAATATGCTGGACATGCTAATTGCATCTTCTGTCCTCAAAGACCAAAAGGGAAACCAATTATCACATACACTCAACAGGCTACAGCACCAAAATACCCATCAGCGTAAAGCAGCAGCTCCGGCAGCACATCAGCTTATGTCTGTTGTCTTTCTGCAATCAGCAGCTGAAAAAAGTTTTCTTGAAGAGATAGCACAGGAGGGAAAACACAAGTGAATACAGCTGGCATTTCAACCAGAGTTCACTGTACACTGCAGCTGAGAACAGGAAATTTTTTTTATTTCTACTTTTTTCTAAGAAATACACAAGAGGAAAAAGAAAGTTGTCTCTTCCTGAGCTACATCCCCCATCCCTGCAGACCACAAACTCATTCAAGGGCTTCTGAGTCACAGCCTAAGTGTGCACTTTCCCAGAGCAAAGGCACCCAGAGCAATCACATTGAAGTGGAGCCAGAAGAAAGAACCAACTTTTTTACAAGGTTCAACAGCTGACAGCACTTTCATTTCCATTTGGCCACCTGGTATTCAGCCCAACTCCTCTCCTGAAAGCATCTAGAAAAATTAACAGTGAGGAACAGCACATTTTTGTGAGAAAGTGAGTACAAAGGATTGCAGTCCTGCACAGATCCTTGTGAAGTCCCTTTTGAATGTGGTTGTGCTTCACAAGATGTAGCAATTAAGCAGCACTCGCAGAGCATCTCTTTCTCCAGCCCACACCAGCACCAGAGAGGGCAGCAGCTGCCACATCACCCCTGCTCGAGGTCTCCAGTCACGCAGGCAAAATTGAATTTTGCTGCCCATGGATCAAGCCTGGGTTGCTCCTGCTGGTGGGAGGCACATGAGGAATCAGACTTGCTGTTCCTTCTACTGGGGAAGGGATAGCAGAGAGATGGGCAACAACAGCTGGTGCTGGGACCAAGCCACCCCCTCCATCACACATATGCCTTGGCCCATCCCTAAAACCCCAGCCTGGCTTTCCAGGGCTCTGGCACCAACGATGAGGCAGCAGAGCAGCAGCTGCCAGGGCTGCCCTTGTCTGAGCACCCTTCTGCTTCGCCCTGAACTGCTGTTTTTTTACACCTCAATCTAGCAAAGCCACAAAAAACAGCATTAAAAAATAAATTTAAAAAAACAGCATAAAAGGTGCCTCTCCACTGTGGAAAACAAGAGGATGTGTTTTATAAGGTGAAGAATATTCTCAAAGCAGTATTTGATTTGCCTTCATAAAAAATTGAAAAATAATTGCTATGAATACAGTGCAAGCAAATCAGGAAGAAGCTGGATCTATTACGTGTAGAAGCTTACACATTACAGCCAGCTCTCTAGGTCAAGAAATATAGTTCATTTTGATCAGAAAAATGAAGTGTCCAGCTTGCTTTTGGACAAATCATGTATTTTATGAGAAGCAATCAAGTCCATTTGCTGTTAACATATTCGAGTAACTTGAAAACTCTTTTTTTTTTAACTAAAGAAACAAAAGATCTTGCTGGTGACAAAAAAAAAAATACAAACTGCCCTCAGCTGCAGCAACCATAGTTTCAGAAATGTACCCAAGGAGAAAGGAAAAGGGATGCAAAGTTGCCCTGGCCTGAAGGCAGCAGAGAATCAAGCAAGGGGCACTCTGCTCCTGCAGACAACTGCATGGACGTGAACTTCAAGCTAAATTCAGCTCCAATGCCAACATCTTTGAGTTCAGACAAGTTAATAGGTGGGCAGATTTGGTCCTGCTGACATTAATGGTTTTCTCAAGCTAAAGTTTCCAGAGGCTTCTGTACTGCTCTGCTTACACGCTACCTAATGGATGCGACAGGCCAGTCAAGGTGCCAGCACCACTCGCTCTGCTCACAGGGCAGCAGATCTCAACATATTCCACCCGCTTACAAAATCCTCCAAAGGCAAAGCTTTTTTTTTTTTTTTTTTGTTCCCCAAATCTGTCATCACAGAGGGACACTTGCAGAGCAGATGTGCTTAGAAAGCAGCAGCACACAAAGCAACTTTTCACTACTACTCTGTCACTTTTGGACAGCGCAATGAATTTTGTAACTTCCACGTCAAGATGGGTTTTGTTCTTTCAGAGATTTAAACTACCTGCTCTTTCCAACCACATGAAGACTTAGCAGTCTCAAGCAACTTAGATTAACTGATTGGTCAAAGTAAAGCTGTATTTTACAGAAACCAACAGACCCAAACATCCTTTATCCTTACCCTTAGATATGATTCAGGGCTTAAAAGATTGTAGCATCTCCAGAATGTATAAAAACCCGAGGCAGCCCACTGCCCTAACGAAAAGGCTCATCTCAGGGGGTTGCGTATCAGATAGCCCCTCTTGAGCAGGCTGGCAGTGACTGGCTAGCATACAAGATTACCTGACAGAGTAGGTGCAAAGCTCATCTTAAGGACTTACCCGCTCATCCTCAGCACATTTCCCAGCAGTGAGATATGGTCTTGACATTTTACCCCCAAGCCACCCACCTCTTGTAGAGTCTGGACTTTCCTCTCTCTACTTTCCTGGAGGTGAGCGATTAAGTATCTGGCTGGAGACCATCCTAAAACCTGCAGTACCTGAAGGTCTGTTACAGAAAGCAAAACCTTTGCTATAAAATTAGCACAAGCATTAAGCTAGATCTTTTCCTGCCAGGATAGAGCCCATCACTGGTTTTATGATCAGAAATAACACAGCAGTAGATTTCTCTCTAATGAGAGCCTTCTGGATTCCTAGCAGTGCTACAACTACCTGGCAGGAGAGTCACCCTGACCACGTATCTGCTGTCCTCTTAACTCAGATGTATTTTGAGCACCTACCAGAATATGGTCTAAGGAAAATAAAAACAGCAGAGAGGCTTCTCTATTATGGCCAACAGGCTCTGACAGAGACAGACCACCTTAGCAACCAGGTTGTAGTTCTCAGTGCCAGCATCTTTATTTACATCCTAATACAAGAAATTTCATCAAAATTAGTAAGTTTCTCTTAAGAACAGCAAAAGCAGATTCACATTAGAGAAAGAGCCCTGCACAGGACACAAATGTGAAGGTTCACACTTTCCTATCTGGCAGCCAGTGTGTTACACTGAACATTTTAGAGATTATAATAGTTAATTAAATGTAACAAATACAATTTCAAATTCAAATGTTGAGCCTGCTTAATCTTCACAACACTTCATTAATGTCAGGGTGGCACAGTTTGAATATAATAGAGGGAACAAGGTCCTTTGGCAGCCTCATCACAGATCAGCTGCTGATTGGCAAGTTGTTTACAACTGGAAATTCAAAGAAGCTGACTGTCACCAAGGTACAGGGTGCTCAATATAGACAACATCAGGCCCCTGTTTTTTTTACAATAAGAAAAGTATTTCACAGAGGCTTTTTCAGAATTGTCCATATTCATATATTGTTCTTGTCTTCCTCAACTGTATTTGCAGGTTCTGTTACTCAAATGCACTTTCATGAAGGTGAAAGATAACAAATAGAGCCAGGCACATGGTACTTCACAGGATAGAAATGCAATTCACCTCGCCGTAAGAGGACTGCAATAGCATTTTGAAATGACCAGTTTGCAGAGTCTGCAAAACTATAGTTCTAAAGAATACTTTAAAAAGGAGCACTTAACCCACTCCCCCCACCAGAGCGTTACTTGAGGGAAATAATGAAATAAATGGAAAATAAAAGCACTACCCATAATGTATCGCACCATGTATTTCAGTCAGTGCTCTCCTCATACACATCTCAGATCTCCTTTAAGCTCAGAACTCGGTCATATTTCCAAGCACCATTCCAACAACCAAACTGGGTTTTAGACTTGCCAAAATGCTTTTTGTAGAAGCTGTGGCAAGGGTGCAACACAGGATGTTAAGAGTGCAGAAAAGAGTGTGGAGAAACACAACTGGGGGTTCTTTTGCTCCTGGACAGCTACATAAGGCCAGGCAGCACTACCTAAAATCCAGGGCTGCTAAAACTCAGAATCTCACCCCCCCACACACCCCCGATGGAAGATGATTTAAAAAAAAAAACCCAAACCCAGTGAATGGTTTATTTTAAACTTTAGGAAAGCAGTTTGTACATCATTAGAAAGCAAGTAACCAAAACAAAAACAAAAAACCACAAAAGCTAACATGCTGAACATACTTGTTTGTCTCCCCTCCCCTGTGGATGAGTAATTTTCAAGATGAATGCACACGAAGTAGTTAAGGAAATGTTGAAGTTACCACCCCTCAACCAACTGGAACTAAGCTTACATTCTGCATTTTCCCAGAATTAATGAGGATTGATGGAAGGTGATGAAGAACACCCTATCTTCAGTAATGCAGAGATTTCTCGACCAGCCTAAGATGAAATAATTTACCATCCGTCCTTGCCCATTCCTTGCAACCACACCCTTTTTCCCTTAATACAATCATTACTGGTGTGACCTTTCAAGGTCCCCACACAATCTGTTGTTCTGTGCTCTCCCGAGCACTTCATCTCAATTTATCTTTCTTAAAACACCCTGCAGTTAAATCTTTAGCTACAACACTACTTTGTCTATACATTAAAATAAAACCCCACACCTTTCATTAGTGTTGTTACAACGTACATGATCTGTATAGCAAGGTTTCTAAAATACAATGGGTTCCTCTAGGAGGAGACTAGAAAAGGGGTTGCAAATTGATGGATTGCTAGTATTTGAAAAAAAATAGCTAGGGTTGGATGGGGGGTGGGGGGGGGATGTCTCTGCCTGCTTGGTTGGTTTTGTCTGTTGTATAATTTTTGCATCAGAGTAAAAACTCAACAACCCACAGGAGTTACAGTACTGTTGGTTTTCAACAGGACCAGAGCAAATAATGAATAATCCATTTGCCCAGGTATTCCAACACACCACTTTGACTGCAGATTCTCAACTTGAAACATCTCAACAAAGACCAACTTTCAGAAAAAAAAAAAAAAAAAAGAGCCCAAGCCCCTTAGCTACCAGCTACTTTTAAAAAACTTCAACCCAGAATCTCCTCCCAGAAAAGCCTCATTCCCACTGGTGAGCAAAGCAGTCCTAGGCCCCAGCAGCGCTTGGACAGACACACACAGTAAGAACATCAACACGCTTGCAGAGAAGAGGGCAGGACCATCAAGGCAAGAATCAGTCTGGATACTGGAGGAAAAGAGTAGCAGCACTTTAGCCACACCATTATGACCTTCCATGGATGTAGCATCACCACTGTCTAACTTTTTCCTCTTTCTTCACAGGAGAACACATACGTGCAGGAAGCCAACTTTCTTACAATGGCATTACGTGCAACACTGCTGGTAGGCTGCTACAAAGGTGACCACGAGCTCCTCATATGTGCCTTCATTAACGTTATCCTATAGCCATTCCGGTATATGGGACAATGAGCCTGCTTCTGAAACACCAGTTTCATCACACCTTACCCATTCCTACAGCCTCTACATTTAGCTGGACTTTCCCAATAACCTGCTGTAAATTTGATTTTCCACTGAACAAATACTTTTATAATATTTGATGAGTATTTTTCCTATATTCATTAATCATGACGAACACCATGGAATTCTCTAATGTATTCATTATTCAATATTATTCAAACATTTTGTTGGCAAATAATTCTTGGTTTATAGGTCATTCGAATTGCAAATTGTAACTATTATAGTCATAGCTTGCTGTTTATTTTTTAGCATATGTAATTTATTTAACTTAAGTAACGCATACAGCCAATTTAATCAATGTGCAGTGAATTTCAATTTGCACATTTGGCTTTAATAGTCTTAGTTACATAAATCATGCACTCAGGAAACAAAATAATAATATGGGACTTAAGTGAATAATTGAAAACACACAAACTAGTTCCACAGAAAACATGAAAATAGTCACATATACAAGCAAATCTACATTCACTTTCCAAATCGTAGGAACATTTGCAAACTCTTTTCCCTCTCTAATTCACTCTGATACAGTTAATTTGTAACAAAACGATGCCAGCAGCTACAACAGACATTGCCAGATTGCTTTCCACTTCCTCCTCTGGATCCTTATTTAGGATATTAAATAACCCCAGTCACTATTAACTTTTCTTCATGTAGTATCTCAGAAGATACCTGACCACCACATTTAGCTGAAGACCTTCAATTTCCACAGCATTTGGGAGGCAAACTGCAATTAGTGGTTACCTGAATCGATTATAACATAGCCTAGGACAGCTCTAGTTACTTAATGCTTCTGATTTTATTATAAGACCAGAGATAAAACTATGGTGAGGTTCAGTGATAATAGGAAGCTGGTCCTCTGGGACTTAAAATTGAAGTAAGTAGGCAGAAATTAAGTGTTTATCTAGCAGATTCCTGTTTGTTCATGCTTTAATGCATACCTCCACCCAGGCTTCTACTGCATTAGGGAACTGCCCAAATTAGTCTGATCATCCTCCTTCAAGAAGAAGAGAATAAAAAACCCAAAGAAATAAAGACAGACAAAAAGTGAAGCTGACAGTCAATATCTATTACCAGCAGGGCTTTTCCTAGTGAAAAGACTTTACGTGGAACTGGTAATGGATGAAAAACTGCAGTACCTCCACTGCTCTGAGACTTCCTCCTTTAACTGACTCCAAGACAGGAAAAAAAATATAACCAGCACAACCATAGACAAGAAATTTGGAATAAGCTTTTATGTGCTCACCCGTCTCAATGCACTGTATGGGCTACAAAGCCGCACACAATCTGGAAGCAAGAGCAAAGACACTCTGTGTTTTATCACTGAAGTCAGGTTCCAGCAACAAAGCAATAAACAAAAATACAGCCCTTGCCCCTGTAAGCAAGTCTAGAAAGGGATTTTGGATACACAAAATTGGTGCTGAGATTCAAAGAACTGGGTTAATCATAGGAAAAGAAGCAGCCAGTACAGATTGAAAAACTTGCATTCCTTCCCCTCTTAAGCAGCAGAGCTGTTCAGATGTGCAGGGGTTTGCTTCAGGCTGCTCTCCAGCTATCAGAGGATGCACGTTTCACAGATGTCACATCATATCCCAGACAGAACAACAAGTTAAAAACTGTAACCACCACTGAACTGATGTTGAACCAGCATTTAAATGGACAGAACTGATTATGTGCATGAAATAAAATGGACTTCAAGTGAAGAGGCAAAATAAAACCAACTTCTGCAGTCAGGTTTTATGCAGCTTCATACAGATGCTGTTATGTCTCGTGATAATGCCAAACAACAACGATTTAAGACTTTCACACTGGTGTACAATTTACAAATGGTCAGTTCCAGAAGCAATATCCATTAGAAAGACCTCATCGACAAGTTCTTCTGAAGGCAATTACAGAAGAGAAAAGAGATTTCAGGGATTGTCCCGTGTCCTGGTTTGAGTGAGAACAGAAATAATTCTGTTGAATGATTTTACTTCTCAGCTCAGGCTCTTCTAACTGCACTTCCTGAAGTTAACAGCAGATTTTTGCAGACAGTGGCTGTTTCTAGCAGTGATAATGCTCCACGTTTACAGTTACTCCCAAGGACTGGTGCGTGCAGAAAGGCTCTTGCTCATACTTGCTCCTGTGCAGACCAAGGTCGCTGCTAAGCCTTACAGACCACACTGAGGTGCTGTAAAGCAAGAGGTCACACCTGGGGGGGAGGAGCAAGGACAGATGACCCTAAACTGACCTAGAAGGGATTCCATCCCATATACATCATATTCAGTATAAATCTGAGGAATCACAAGGGTTAAAGCCTCTTCTTCAATGACCAATGTTGGGAGTACTTTGTCCATTCTGCCTTCAATCCCAATCCTGTGTTCCTGAATTCAGTACCAGAAAACAGCTCCTGCATCCAGTTTGGGACTACCCCAGGACCTGCCACACAGCATCAGTGGTGACAGTGATATAATTGCCATCAGGGTTCAATATCAGCTTCATAAGTATTTATATTTCATTTTATTGTTATTATTTCTATTAAGGCTGGTTTAGTACTGGGGGTTTTTGTTTTTTGGTTGGTTTTTCTTCTAATCCATAAGCCTCTCTCCCTTATTCCCTTTCTCTTCCCTTTAGGAAGGGACAGCAGTTAATAGAAAGCATCTGCCATTTGTCTAGCAGCCAGCCCAGCACTAACCCTGACACCCTGACTATGGGATTTGGGATCTGAGGAGAAAGAACAGGGAAGTTAATTGACCCTTCCAGGAATTACAAAGGCAATGAAGCCTGTAGAGACTAGATGGGAAATGACATGATCTAAGCATTTTGCTCATTTTAGAGCTCTTCAAAGGGTTCCAGACCACTACATCCAGTGTAGATTGACCCAAATGGTAACACATCCAAGCACCCAAACCTACTGCATGGATGAGTTCAGTACATCACTGCATAGCATCAAGTCCACCGCAAGAGGATATGGAACTCTACTAAATTCATTCCTAGATTTCAACAGCCTAAATTTCTGCCCCTCTTTCAGGAGGTAGCATCAATTTGCTTAGCTCATGCGGGTGGGTGAATGCCAAGGTGAGAAACACAGCCAGCACCTATCAATTCTCACCCAGAGCACGTTCTTTGCAAAACAGGGAAGGAAGAACGGGAGCTTTTAGGAGTTGTTTGTACAAGGGGTTTTACACAACAGCTCAGAAAGCCTTCAGCACTTTCCATTTTGTGCAGTGATGGCCTGTTGTGCTGACAACAGCTAACTGGTCCTGCTTAATTCCCTCCACCAAATTCTCTACTCCTGTAGTCTCAGTCTCAAGGCAGACAGGCAGGCAGCACAGAGGGAATACAACTGGAACCTCCCTTTCTTCTCACTGTGCAATTGGACTTTAAAGGGCAGTCCCCTCAAGCCTCTCCGTGGGTGAGGCTAGCCTGCACTGCTGTACAAAAAAATGTTCACTGCAGTCTTGCCTCCTTTTCCACTTGAATCTTTCTCCTCATTCTACATGACAAAATTGGAAATCCTTTCTAAATGCTGTGACACTGAATTGTTATTAACAAGCTTATTAGAGCTGTAAAACAGGATTTGCATTACATAAATTTCTTACTTTCCCCATATTACAACAGGATACCAGTCTAAGTATCTTCTAATGCCCAGTGACCTACCTATTGCCTTGCAGCAGAAGCAATCATATCTGATTTGCCCTTTATGAATTCTCCAGCTGTCTTGACTCATTAACATACTGTTAAGTGGTCCTTGTCTAGCAGTGAAAATGTCCTGCTCTCCCATCTCATAAGTAGCCTCTCTCCATTCAGCTCCTTGTTTAATCAATGCTAATTACATAGTCCTGTGATCATCTCCTGAAATTAGCACAAATGGTAACAAGTTCTTTGATTGCCAATGTTTTTGTAAATGTTATATTAAAAAATAGCACTAAAATAACAGCATAGACAAAATTTGTATTAGAACCATGCGTGCTGTTTCAAAATTCACGAGGATGGCAGGCAGAGTGGGAGCCCACTGCCACTCACTTCAACTGATTCAATTAAATAGCACATAAAGAAACCCACCTACTTCCAGTTTGGAAAAGCACCGGTGAGGAAAAACACACTCTACAGTAAGTGTTAGCAATAAAGTGACATTACAGCTGCAGATTCTCAATGTGTTATTTTTTAAGGAAAATAAATAATTATTTAGTTAGAACTTCACTAATTTAGCAATATTTGGGGATAAAGAAAGGGAAAGGAAAAAAAAAACAAAACAAAAGAACAAAACAGTGTAGGTAAATTTCAGAATGTTATTCAGAGACTGCTCAAAACCAAGGCAGTTGATGAAGACTGCTTCACGTTTCTAACCATACAGTATCATCTAACCATGTAGCACCAGCTTCTGTGAGAACTTACAAAAGAAGACTAGAACATGCCTTTTTGGTATAGAAAGTCACACCTCTACAAATTCCCATTACCCAACAGGAGCTAAATAACTAGAAAAATACAGGACAGGTCATTTTGATACACAGTAAAATGGGAAATAAACGACTTTCCAAGATACTAAGAAAAATGACTGAGAAATTAATTGTGTAACTGGGTCAAGCCATTAATTCTGAAAAGAACTAGGAGCACGGTAGATAATTTAGAGTGATTGTCCAAGACAAGAAGCAGCTTATTGGAGAAAGTTTTTATGAAAATGGTTTCTTAGATATTTTATTGTAGAATAATAAAACCAGTTCCTGGCGGACAAACAGCTCCATCAAAGATAGGACCACCAAGATGAGCAATTAACACACCTCAACCAAAGGTCCCACAGACCCTACTCTGACCAGGTTAAAAAAAAATTAAAAAATTAAAAAATAAAAAAATAAAGGCTGAAATCCCAATGCCTCTGAAGTCAGAGGCAAAGTCCAGACTGGTTTCACTCTAGCCCGGTTCTCACCAACTGTCCAGTCAGGTGTTTCCAGCTACCTCAGCCAAGTGCCCAGCAGAGCACCAGTTCTGAGTCACAGCACCATTAGGATCATCCCTTATGGGATATGGATGGAAATTCATGACAAATTGTTTCAGTTTCCTAATTTGACACTGGGTATCATTTCTGTCTGGTCATTCTTCTACTCATTGCAGGAGTTAACAAAATGCCCTTTCTCCCCACAGCTCTTATCCTTCCTTAATTTTTCTGTAAAGTTCTGTGAGATGGAAAACATCTTGGCAGACAGGCCAAAATCCAAACACCATAAATCTTCAGCCTACTTTGAGTTTCCCATTTGTCATGATAGCACAATTGCACATTTCTTATACACACAGCCTTACTTTTGTTCCATTTTCAAAAGGGATGCAGAACACTTTTAGAACACAAAACACTGCCAGACCTAAAAACAAGCAACCATCCTCACCTTGACATTATTTTACAGCACACATGACTGATATTCAATATCAGAAATCCCTCTGCAGGAACACTGAAACATCAGAGCAGGACAGGTTATGAAAGCTAAGGAGTTTATTCATATTTTTTTTTAAGAACAATTTGGATTACACCGTCTGTTAGGACTGGTCCAAGTAATACTTGTTCACCAGCTCACCCGAAGACCATTCTTTCTACCCTATGGTTTCTGTAAAGATTTTTCTAAATGTTCAAGAATTCTGGATAAAAAGCAGGAACCCAACAAGTCATTATTGACACCAGAAGTTCAGAAGTCTGCTGTTACAAATACATATAGTCAGAGATTGAGAAAACAACACTGATCAAATGTGGTTCTGAATCGGGAACAAGTTGTCTCCAATCAATGGTCACCAACGTACTACCCCGTTCTGTTTCTATCTGCTGCATTTTGTTTCTATCTGCAGCATTACCATAGCTGAGAGCTGAAGTGCAGAGCAGCAAAGAACTTCTGGAAACACTGAGCTCCTCATCTCTGCTCCAAGCACCTACCAGAGCTTCCGGCTGTCCTGGTGAGCCAACCAAAACACAGCAGTGCCAGCAGCACACACAAAGCAGTTGTCACATGAGAATGACATCCAAGGGCTCTTGCTTTTAGTTCCTACTCTTCTGAAACAAGATGAAGACACTCGGAGACAAAGTATCACTTAACTAGAGAAACTGCGAGTGAGCAAGAGGTTATTGGTTGTGCAAGAACTGGCATGTGAATTTTAAACAGACGTAATGGTTAATTAATGCTTAATATTCCCTTACAGCATTGGAGAGGTGAACTAATAACAACTCTGACCTCCTGCAGAGGACAGTTTAGTGTCCAACAACACAATCATTTTACAAGAAACTCAATTGCAAACCACCTTGAAGCTTGTGTTAAAGAGAAATGTATGCCTGGACATGTCCACTGCAAGACTTCATGTATCTGTGGGATATGACCAGCTAATGGGAGGAAGGCCCCACAGAACTACACAGTTGCAGTCACACATGACTGAGAAATTCACATTGAAAGGAGTGCTGAGAAGGAGACCAGGCAAACTGAGATTCAATTTTACAAGATGAAGGTGGCAAAATAATTGCCTAAGTACATCAGGGAAAGCGCCAAGGAGGCACAAAAGCTGTTTACACAGCCCCAAGTAACCATGGGTACCTTTAGGGTGGGAATGAGAAGGTCTCCAGTCATCAGAGCCCCATGGTTCTGAGGGAGTACTGGGAGTGCCTGGATCCAACTGCTTCCACAACAAACCTTGATAAAATTAAGGGGAGTATGTGACATGTTTGCCAACTACTTGATCCAAAAGCACTGCCATCCCTCCACACCCCCAGGCATCCAAGCGTCTAATATTCTCAATCTCCCCAGATCAATTAATTGGTTGCACTCCACTATTTCTGAAAAGTATCAGCCTTTAAAGCCTCAGGAAGTACCTAATGAAACAATTCTGTCATACTCTCAACACATAAATGTTTCTATGGTGACTTCCTAGCACTTCATTGGATTCCCTTTCCTAAATGCTCAGCATCCTCCCACACCACCCTGCAATCCCAAACCCTAGGTAAACCAAAAAGGAAAACTCAGTTTTTCTATACCCAAATGTAAAGTCAAGCTCTAAATACGCATTTGCTGTATACCCACGCATCACACCTCCATGGCCTGAACATGTTCTAGGGCAATGCCGGATGATACCACGTCATCCAACCAGTGGCAGTGACACAGCCAAAGCTAGCTTTTGCTATATATACACCATGAGCTCACTTAGGCCTGGAATATCAGAGTATTTTGTCTTGAAATACCATCTTCTCCCAGAGCATTTATACTGACAGGCAACATGTTCACAGATACTAGAGCACCCAGAGTCCACCTAAATACAGAATAATTACCAAAAAAAAAAAAAGACAATTCTCACAGTCTTCTCCCTTTTGGTTGTTGGTTGGTTGTTTTTTTTGCAGTATACTTTCTCCAGACCCTTTTCTATGAAGAAACCCCTCTATCCCCCTCAAGGGCTCATTAACCTCTCTAAAATATCATTCTGATACTAGCAAACGCCTTCTGAAAGGGTCAGTGCTGTCAGAGCAGCCTGAGACCCCACCGACCCTCCCAGAACATTGACCCCTCAGAAGCCTATTCACCAACAGCACTCCTCATTTGTCTGCCTTCAGGTCACTTAGTCATTTGTTGGTATGCAATTATCAGATCTTCCAGGGCCTGTGGAACAAACATCCTTGAATTCAGCTCAGTTAGCGATGAGACCTTGTGGGTGGTAGCATAGGATAAAACCCTTTCCCATCTACCTGATCAAGAAGGTGATAGCCAAGCTTTACCACGGCACAGGTGAGGACAGCACTGTGCATGCCAGTGTCCAAACAGGTCCGTTGGCTCCCTTGCCATCTGTTATTTTCTTAAGGGCCTAGAGCATGAAGATATCGCCTGGAAACCCAGGGCAGCCCCAAGACTCAAAAAGCTTTCACAGGTACTTGTCAGCATTATCAAATCAGGCCATCCTTTCTTCCTACAGCCCATCTTTTTGCACACTGAAGATTAATACCGTATTTGCTACAGAATTCTGTTATTCTCTCTCCTTCCATCCTGGCACCAATGCAGCATCCTGCCGAGGTGAACACACCGCTACAGATGCTTTATTTTCAGTTTTTAATATTTTCTGGCAGAGGTAATGTTAACAAAATGAAGGTTCTTGCAGCTGTTGTGAGCAGCATATATCCCGTGTAACTGCTTAAAGGAAATAATATAGACTATTTCCTCTGGGAAATATGTACAAATGGAGAGCTCTAGGATACGTAACTTCTACAGGAATCTGAACCAAAGGCTCCCCTTACAGTCATTTGGGGATATTCTTATTAAAGAAGGGTACGCTCTGCCTAGCAAGGCTCCCATCACAAACCCTCTCTCAGAGCACACAGGTTCCAACAAGCACAGCAGTCATTACAGCAAATAACTGTAACCGCTCCTCCCACACAACACACCACTTTGAGCTTTCTCTGGAAGACACTTCTTAAGCAGTTTACTTTTTCAAGGGCTTGTTCGATTGTATACAAAACCACTCCTCTGCTCAAAACAACACCGGGGTTAAAGGCCAGCCTCACAGTGTCACAGCCACTCGGAGGAAATCCCGATGCTCCGTGATTAACTCATGCCACGGCGCTGGTCGTTCTTCTATCTACTAATGGACAGGACAGAGTGTCAACTTTAATTCTGAAATTCTGTGATGCTGTCACTTTGTGTCACAGTGTTAAGTGGTTTTGATTATTTGATGTCAGCTCAGTTTACTTAAAGCATTCCCACTACTTGCATTTGCTTTCCATCAAAATGCGTCAGAAATCTCTCAGTAAGAGCCAGCCTTAACCCAAAGGGGTTAGCAGGACCCAGCTGCAACTGCTGGTGGTCACAACACGCAATATTTACTTGGTAGGCTCTCCAAGAATAGCTGTCCTTGCCACAGCATCGCTCCCACTGGAATGAATCTGGGCCTTGTTTTTTGTCTGGGCCTTTGCTTTTGTGTGACACAAAACCCCAGTCACACATCACCAGCTTTTCAGTACAGTGATGGCACCAGGCAGCAATGCCTTCCACTCCCTTGCTTCATTATAAAAATGACATGGGGTTTTTTTGTGAAGGTGGGTTCTGCAAGCACTGGAGTCTCCCAGATACATGCCCTAAGAATCAGAAGCGATTGGTAATTGACTTTCAGCTTTTCTTCCCACTGCTCATTCATTTCTACAACTTGAATTCAGTCTCCTCTACTCAACCACTGAACATTAACAGCTTCCTCAGAGCATCTTGGAAGCAAGGAAATGCAGGTAAAATGCATCTCCCACTGACATCCAACTTTCCTGGACTATGAAAACCTTCACAGCCAAGTGATAAGCTCTAATACTGAACTTGAACACAAGCTGCAGGGTTAGATGAACAAATCACTGAACACCATCAAAATTATTATGAAAATGAGTAGTAACTTTTTCTTTAAAGCTCTCCTGACTTTAAGTCCTGACCTCCCAGTGCACTGTTAGCGTTGATAAAGTTTCCTTTATGTCAGGGAAACTACATTCATTGTTAACTGAATCACACATGATCAGAATCAATCATCTGTGTCTTCAGGGTGATTCTGGACATGAACTGAATACCATTAGAACAGAAGAGCTAAAGGAAGTCAACAGTGAAAAGCCTGCAAAAAGTAGGATTATTTTTTTAATAATAAAGTCAAAGTTAATTAAAGAATAACAGTGTTCTGAAATTACTGAAAGATTTCATTTACTCCGGAAACACCTGAATCATCATTAACGCTTTAAGGATCTCTTTGCATTAATTCATACCCAAATTCAAGGCTGTGCTTCTTTTTCCTGTTCATATTTGTACCCAATCAAACTTCAGTACAGGTGTGTATGGGTTGGTAATCACATTTTTATACTCTGCATGCAGATTAGTCCTATTTGAATCTGCATAAATTTGTTATGCATCACTGCAAAAGTGAATGCTCAAGCAACTTTTATTTTTATCTAATCAAATCACTGCCTAATGAAAAATGAGCAACTGTGCACAAAGGTGCACCCGGGCAGACTCAAGGGATCCCTGGGAACAGGAACATCTACCACCCAGTAGGGCTACCAGGTGCAGGTCTCTCCAGCCTCATGGTCAAAACCTGACCAGGATCAGCCACATCCAAAATGTTAGTGATCCCTTCTGCAGGAAGATTAAATCAAGGTCTCCACCACAGAAGGGTCTTCTACTGATGATCTCAGCATAATCAATTAAGACTTGGTAGAACATGACTGAAATCCCTCCTCCGGTATGGAAAAGGATAAGTCTCTTTGCTTTCCTACACCCTTCCTGGCTGTGCAAAAAGCACCACTCTTTTCTTCTAAAGTAAACTGCAACAAGAGGAGCTGAACCTCAGGCCAAAACACAGCTCATTTAATTAAGCACCAGCAGTCACATTACACAGTGGTAAGTAATATTAAGCAGTTTACTCTGTAAGTAACAAGACAAAGCACACACCTTCTGCTGCTCAAATTCTATTAAACCACTTAAAAAGAGACTCTGCAAAGAAATAAATATGCACAAACTGGCATGATAGGATCTAGTGGAATGGTAGAATCTAGCCCAGCAACAAGTCTGCCAGTAGAGACAAAGGTGGATTTTTTAAAACAAAATCTAGAAGACACAACTACTGAAAAATGTCATCCTAAAGTAGGCAATAGTGTCTGGATGACTTATAATCCATCTATTCCCTCGTGTGCTCCTGTCCGTGCCCTCACCCTTTGGCCAGCACAGGCTTCAGAGCAGTTGATGGGTACAGCCACAGCTCAACAAGCACCATGGATCATAGCGAGAAAGTAATAATGGAGACAAGCAACTAAAAAGTTGTGCGAAGTGATTTCAGACCCAAACTTGAACAGAAAGTTTCATCACCTCCAGAGTCTGCAGCAAAGGCCAGAGGCTGAGAAAGGATAGAGTGCTTGAGGAGTCCTTGCAAGGGACAAGGCACTTTATTCACCCATCCCACTCCCAGCTATCATTCCGGACCCAACCGGATCACAGCTTTAGGCAAACCTCTCTTTTCTCATCCCAGGAGCTAAAGGAACACAGGTACCGGGATCTGCAAAATCCATCTAAATTACCACGGGGCTGAAGTGAAGGAATCGCAGTGCGTTCACCTGAACAGCTGCACAGAAGCAAGACAGGCTGGAGTGGATATGGGTGCTGTGTGTCACGCAGATCACTCTAACATCTGCCTCACCACGTACAAGAACATTGTGCACCAACCTCATCTTCAAACTCACAAAAAATCGTTATGAGCTGCTGTCATTGCAGAAGCACGTTCTGCTCAGTTCCTCCACAGCACACCGAGCTGAGCAGGGCACCCACGCCCCATTTAAAGTTTAAATCAGCAAGACGAGTGCTTAAGAAAAATAACTACAGCAAAATTAACACACAGTTACACTGTCTGTTCAGCCACTGTCCACTACTGGGATCTCCTTTCCATAACAGGACAGGAAAGGGGGTCCCTGCAGACCCAGTCTCCTACAGCAGCAGGAGCACCACCAGGTCCATAGGGCTTCCTACAGGTGCAGAGCCCTGTGGACATCCCAGCTTACAAGGCTCCCTCCCCCTCCTCCACACCCCTCCCCACAGACAAGCACCCACCACCTCAACGCCTTAACTGCCATTTCTCCTTGTTTCACATGAATTTGTTTAAGAGATTTTGAAAAGATGAATTTGAAAGGAATTAAATTAAGGCTTAGGAACAAGCAGCAACTAGCAATAAACAAGTTCCCCAAAGTGTGAGAGAGTTTGTCCTCCGCGCTCACAGCGCATTTCAAGGTCAATTACACTCCCTAACGAACCGCTTCGCCACAGCCAGACTGCGGGAGTTACACCAGCCCGAAGAAAAGCAGGAATAGCTACACATCCCTGCTTCTGCCAGTCTGAAAGCACTCCTCTCCAGCAAGGAAGACTCTGGACCTGTGACGGAACCTAAAATTCTGCACCTCAACCTTTGTCTCCGCAGCACAGCCATCCTGCTTCATCAAACAGATCTCTCCAGAAATACTTTTATTTATTACATTTCTATTTGCATTTCCTTTAAAAAACATACCATAACCCTCTGACTTGCCCATCTGCCACCCCTCTCCTATCCACATCCTCCCAAGAAACACAAAAATCACCAACTTGCCTAAAAAAAAAAAAAATTTAATCCATACATTGTAGTAACCAAAACCCAAATAACTTTGTATTAAAACATTTATGGAATCTGTTCAAGAATAAAAGCCAAAAAAGCATTTGAGATAATTCACTGATTTTTCAGGCTAATTTTTACTCTGTAGATTTGAACAAAGACACAGTGAACACCTAAATTGGTCATTTGTCTATCTGCACACAGTGACAGTCTTATCTACTCAGCACAGAATGGACACCTTTTTTCACTTTGATCACAGAAAAATACTCTTTCAGAAATCAAATCCATGTGACTGGGTATTTAATAGAAAAATAGTAAAAAATATATAAAAATAAGAAGCTTGACATGACCACCACTGAATAATACAAATGTATTTCTTATTCTGTGGGTCAGATCATACACCCTGTCCATGGGCTGTGGACAGACTGGGGAAAAACACCACTTCAGTGGCTGAACCTGCCACCTCAGGATACAGCTTCTTCCCCCAGCCTCTTACCACCTCATCAAGATTTATTACATGCTCCTGAGCCATTAAAAACAGATGACTCTTATCAGAAATCCCGGCGTATAATGGCTATACTTAATCCATTAACCTCTAATACATTTTAAAATCGTTTTCTTGCTGTGTTATTTAACAGGCCTAGCGTGGATAAGAATCCGTTTTATACCAACATATTACCTGAATCATTTACCAAGATAAAACATTTTTACTGATCATCACACTGCTATTCAATAGCAAAATTATTGCACTTGTTTAAAAGCATTTTGCTTAGGGAAAACAGACCATTATTAACACGAAGGCATTAAGTCTAATTTTCATTACTGTGGTGGAATACAATGACAAAAATGTATATAAACATCTTTAACAGCTCTAGTAAGCAGTATCTGTTTAGAGAAAAAAAATATCAAAATCATTAATCACACAATTAAATTACCTTTTCCTTCCCCCCCCCTTCTCTAATAAGGTTATGACTTTCAAATTATCAGTTTATCTTCACCTGCAATTTATACAGCACCCAAATGAAGAGTGTCAAGTCCCTAAACACTGGAAATATTAGACATGTAAATTTTCTAATTAGCTACAGTGTTTCCAGCTACTGCAAGACTGGAGGTTACTAGAAGCCACCTCTTCCTCCCCACTGACAGACATCTGCATATAAAAATTTGACAGAAAAAAGCAAAATAAACCCAAAACACCATAAAACTCAGAATACACAAGTATACTGTGAGGCAGCCAGAGCCAGCAGTGACAGGGTAAATGTGCTCCAGCTCCCCAGTCCTGCACTACCGAAGGCAAGGAGCATTTTGCTGCTCACTTAATCAAAACCAGGATTTCAACCTACAGCATTTTCTTCTGTAATTTGAGGGATACTCTGATTAACTACAAATAATTAGCTCATTTTAAAATGGCATAATCTGCTTTGTGCACGATGCATATTCTAAAAATGGATTAGCACGGGGTCTAATGCTGGAGCCTCTCTAGCATTAAAGGATTACAGGACATCAATCTGAACTCACAGCTAATTGGGATGGCTGCATCCCCTCAGCCAAATCCACTGGTCCTGCCTGCGAGGCAGGACCTGCAGGAGGGTGTGTGGAGAGGCACACGCCTGCAGACTGAATGGCTTTTGCTGTGGCTAAAGCGATCTCCTTCTGCACTGCTGATTTTTGGAAAGCCAGGCACAAGGGCATTCGACTGGCCATGGCTGTTTCATAACCCCAGAGTCACAACTGCAGATGTCTACATTAACACGAGGTTTGAGAGGATAGCAGATGGTTAGGAAGCTCTTACTGTGAAGGCCCTAACGATTTCCAAAGGTAAAACAGCAAGTAGCTTTTATGTATAAATGATACTCACCATATGGTAAGCATGATTGAAATTTTAAACAAAATAAAATTATTACCATCAGATTGAGCAGAACCAAAGCCAATTAAAAGTAAAGTTGAGCTTCATAATGAAGACTGGAAACAGTAACATTCATGTTGCCAGAAAGGAGAGCAAGGTGCATACCAGAAGAGTAGTGTTCTTCAGTGCTAGATAAAAATCCCATTAAAATTCATCTTGCTCCTTTGAAGATACACCCAAAGATGAGGCTGCCATTTCCAGGCACCAAAATCAATACACAGATATACAATCAACATAAAACCATATGTCATTGGCGTTAAATTATTAATCTATTAATTTACTGATTGTGATTGCAGCCTGATTACAGGCTGTGCATAGATACCTTTTTATATACATATGCATTCCACAAAAAATAAATCACAAATGACATGCACTAGTTGATCAGAGCACCTACAGACACATCCGAAGACAAGAAATTTCCAGTGTTCTTAATAAAAAATAAAAATCACATTTGCTGTTTTTCAGTAACAAACCTGGGCACATCCTCACCATCACTTTTGCTAAAGCAGGGAGTTCTTGGTCACAAAAATTAAGATCCCTGGAAGCCTGAGGCGTCTCCATCCTGACAGGAACCTGCAGTACCCCTCTAGACAGCCAAGAGTCGGGAGGGCTCCTGCCTACCCCCACTTCTGCACGTGGGCTGCCAGGCAAACCCCAGGTCCTGCTCCCTCCAGCAGAACTCACAACTCATGTCATTGTTCAAGACAAGTCACCCTACCCCACGCATGGTCAGGCCACGAGACTCAGTGCCTCTGACTGACTGGTGAGGTGACATCTACTGCTCTGTACACTTCTAGCACAGAAAGGAACACTGCTCGGTTTGGTAGAACTACGCAGGTATTTAACTTCACACAGTAAAATCAAAACAGCCACCCATGGAACATTACATTACCTGCTGCCTCATAGCACACTAAGCAGTTAGATTGCACGGCATCCCTCAGTTCATTAAATTAAGCCCCCTCAGAGGTACGCAGGCTGTCTCAGAAATCTGGTACTTTACTGAATCCTGCCAATCATTCTTTAATTTGTCACAAGCCTGGGATGAAAACCCACCTAAAATCCTGGGTTTACCAAAGTCAATCTCAAATTTCCATAGATTTTAAGGTAGCTGGACTTTGGCTGGATGTTACATGAGATAGTCACAGAAAAATTCAGAGCTAAGTACCTCTACCAGCTCCCAATTCTGCAGAAGACTGTCAATAAATCTTCATATCATTCTCAGCAGGTCCAGTGTGAGTTGCGAGTGAACCCTGAGCACATGATACAGAGCCTCTGCAGATAAAGTCTGCTTTGATCATTCAGGTTCACTGGAAACCAAAGCAAAACTCAAGCAATTAATATTAAATTCAGTGGAAAAGAAATTTGCGGGCATGCACAAACACGCAGCACTCAGCCTTTCATCCCTTCCTCGTTTTGTCCCTACACCAGTTCCCCAAATGGCAGGCCCCAGCTCACGTGGGTACACTGTCCAGTGATACTACAGGATTTAAAGAAAAACTCTACAAGGTTTCATTGGGCTGTTTGTTATACTGTGAAACACGATCACAGTCCATGAAACACTGTCCCTGGAGAGGCACTTTGCTATTCACCCTGGGCCCTTCCCAGGGCCCAATTCCACTAGTCACGTGTTCTGAAAGGGAGGTCCAGGCTACGCCAGAGACACCAGTCTAGGCAGGCAGTCTGAGACTGATGGGCAACGTGTTTTCCCTCTCCCAGTCAGATCACCCCTTCACTACCACTGTTCTGCACCGTCTGGGAGGGAGGCAAGACCACCCGGCTGGCCAGGTGAGACCCAAGGCACATGTATTTAGGGAGGCTGCAGCACCTGCCTTTGGCACTGGCAGCTTAAGGAGTTTCAGATGCCTCCAAAATACCTCCTCCCTCAGGTCTGCAGGGCACAGGAACTGAACTTGCTGTAGATGGGAAAGGAAATGAGATTAGAAACCATCCTCTGGGAAAGAGAGGGAGAAGCCAAAGTATGTTTTCTTGATTCTTGAATTTTTGAATGTAAGTGAATAAGTGATTTCAGCCTCCAGACATTTCTTAGTCACTGTTGACTTTTACATCTTCTTTCAGGGATCAGTAAGTTCATTGTTTCCTTCTTTCCCCGTGATGCATGGGGGATAATGAGACAAGGAGCACTCAGAGGGCAAGCAACAAACCACGGACAGGCCCAGGGCTGCTCTAAGAAATTTTTGTTACTTCCATTTTAGTCTACACTCCATTCATTGCAGAGGCTATTCACACAAAAATACCGGTCATTGGCATAAACACTTCGCAGCAACTTAGGGCTGAAGCAGAACATTAGCAAGAAAAGTGTGTACATCGCTGGGGTGTGACAGATGGGGCACTCTCAGTGTTACTAAATCCCATTCCCTTCCTTTCAGACGACCGGCAGTGAGTCACTGTTATACTCTGCCATCCCATCACAGCATAAAAAACCTCCCTGTAGTAACACTGGCTACGAGTCACGCATCCCTCTCTCCATGTAAGCACTGTGTGGCAGGAGTATGCAGACAAACATTAATTCAGCTTTCCTTTCAGGGTAGGAAGCCATCCCCCTTTGCTGCAAAACCCCTACCATAACCCAGAAGGAACTCTGACACCTGAAGTGCTTCGTTCTGCTGAGGACGAGCCTAGGACAAGTCAGAATGCCCATAGTACTCCTAAAGGATTTCTAATATCTCTTCCCAATTACTTCATTTGAATGGGTTAATATATTAACTACAGACTTCCCCAGTTTTCCACAGTTAAAAACCCCCCAGCCACTCCACAGTCCCCAGATTGTTAATTACCAGTCCACACTTCCGTAAAGCCTGGGTTTCCCCACCAGCAGGTAGATACATCACGGAGAAGAGCAGAGGATGCTCCGCAGACAGGCTCAATCCTCTGCAAAGGACTGAGCAGACCTGAGCCACCGCACTTGCTAACGAATTGTTTCCCCACTACTGAGGGCAGACACCAACTATTAGAGCACAGCTCCAAGATGCTGCTGTTCTTATTCCTCCATCCTGATTTATACACAGCAGAGAAGAATACTAACAAAAAGTTGCCATGAGGATCTTATACTTTTAGTTATTTTATCACAGCCTTCACATACCCTTTTTTGGATATTATTACTCTAGAGAGTACGCTAACAACCTTAAGTTGCTGACTAATTAAGTTTTGGTATACTCCAAAGCTAGTTTTTGCACACTAATTAAATTTACAGGCGGTTAGATTTGACAGGTACTATGGTATCTGCCAATGTGCCTTCATAATCAGTTAAATTATTAATTGTGAAGCAGCAGACCATCCCCAGGCAGGCAAGGAAGCACTCTGGCAGCAGAGCTGCCCCAGAAGAGCAGCAGCCAGTGACCCTGTGCCACAAGGAGCTGAGGACACATGAATGCTCTCTCCCTAGGAAAAGGCAAGGGGCTGAAGTGAGGAGCACCTCCTGCCCCCCTCACACTTGCTAGGGAGCCAGCTGAATTTCCACCCAGATCTGGCCCTTAGGGGAAGGCAGAGGGCAGGCAGCAGACACCCCTCACTCACCCCTCCTGCTACCCAACGATGGGCAGCAAAACCCCCAGAGGTGCGACCACCTTGGACTGTGGACGGCATCCTGCAGCCCTGGCTCTGGAGACTTGTACCTCAGGGTAATTTCAAAAGGCAGGGCAAGCAGTGGGGACCCCATCAATACCTGTCCCCAAAAACCCCCTCCAGAGTGCCAGGCAGGCAGGCACAGCCCACACCACGGGAGCCGCCGTTGCTGCGCTGCTGTTTGCGATCGCAGCAGCCAGACAAATCCCTCAACCCCGCTCGCGCGCTATCACACCTCAGGCCCTCTGCAGACAAAACATTCATTTAGCAATCTATATGATTCGCGATGTCAAACGCCTCTCTGATAGTTCCCTTAGGACAGCTGCTCTTGCTATTTCATCTGTTAAATATTTCCAGAACCCAAAAGTCCTCAGGGAGAAATGCAGTTATTTTGACTAACTGCTCCTCCTCCTCAAGTAGTTACTGTGTTAGCTTCCTCCCACTCAAACACCAGGAGTTGATTAAGACATATGGATTATCTCAACACTACCAAGAATTTCAATTTACAAAGTGAAATATTGACAGTCTTAATATCACATTCCTCTTTCACTCAGGAGCCCTTCCTCCCATCGACACCGATCCCCGCTGAAACAACGGCAGCATGACTGTGATTCCAGGGCTAAGCAGACGGCTTTTTAACGTGGTTCTTTGTTGAAGTTGCTGATGGAGTCAACCCAGCACAGTTTTCTTAACTCTATGGAGAAAACTACTTACAAGTGACTCTTACTTATGGAAATCTTTGGGTCATAAAAAGAATTATTCATTTCCACATAAAATTTAGAATTTTGTTTTATGGTCTTCCTCCTTATTTAAAAGAGTTTTTTTGTAGCAAGTTGGGCCTCTTTTCAATAGGACATAAAAAAACCACACACAAAACTAAACCCATAAAGGAAAACTCTAAACTTGTAAATCCCTCATTTGAAAACCCTTCAGGAACACATCAGTCTTTAAAGTAAAATCTTATTTCCCATATGCAAAAGCTTTGAAAGCTTTGTTTTGGTCTAAGTAGATGAAAGGTGAGGTTTTGTTTTGAACTGGAACAGAAACTAAAAACTAGAAACTGTTTAAAGTGTTCAAAGTTTCCTATTAAACAGAAATCCCAAGTTTGGACTGGCCCTGCTGGGATCCTACGAGCTCCCATAAAGCAAAGGCACCACTATCCCCATCTGCTCTCGTTGGCATCTCAATTCACCGAGCTTCTATTTAAGATTGATGGCCTTAAGCTGCAGTTACGTATTTAAGCAAGTCAAGAAGAAAATCAGAGTGAACCTCACTGACCTTTTATATATCAAAGTACTGGGCACATATATTTAAGTTACCCAAGTGTGAACTTGTGAATATCTCAAAATAACCCACAAACTCTCAGACTCAGATACTACCCCACATTTAGATGAGTGTTCCATGACAGAGAAGCACTTTTAAAGGAAAAACTGCAGTTGTGCCATTTTGCACTTAATACCTCACAATGTGCATTTACCAGTATCTGTAAAACTCAGAATTTCAGGACTTTAAGGAGGTGAAGGAAAAGGAGCTGGCTGCTTAGCTGACCTGGTAAAAGGACACACATAATGCACAAAAAAGTGGAAGGAAATGGAATACAATTTTATGCTTTTGAGAAATCATAAATAAGGAACCACTAGGCAAAGGCATTATTCCAGGTAAGGGACAACAGGGTTTTGCAAACTTCTGGAAACGTGTGGTCTCAACCAGGATGATTCCAGGTGGAGAAACACTGCTATGCTTACTGGTAAGCCTCAGCATCCTAGACTTAAGGTCTTCAGAGACAGGAAGGAAAAAAAAAACCCCACACATTTATGTCATGACAGGTACAGAATTTTGGAACAGGGAAATTCTCACCAAGCACTAATTTAAATGCACTGACATATAAAACAAGCCATGGTCAAAAATGCAGCTGCCACTCCTGAATACTCCACATTTCAAAAGGATTATCAACAAGATTACTCTGGGTGAAAGAGATAACTCCCGTAATTCTCCATTCCTCACCAATCCCCTAACTCAATATTTTGAGAACTCCCTCAGTTTAAGCAGTTTTAGTTAAGCCTGTTGCTCAGCTGTTCTCAAAGGGACAAGGACCTCATCTTTGTTTTTAATCAAAGCTCTGTGAAGAACTCTCTATATATTCCATATAAATACCAAAAAAACCCCAATGAATATACACCCCTTTTTCACAAACCAGAGTGACAGACAGGAATAGGATCAAGTCCAGGAGACCACTTCATCCCAAAACGATTTCAGCCACCACCATAGTCTCCTGTGCTCAGAAGAACAAATGCATCCTAGAAGCATTTTTACAGCTCTACCTCAACAAGAAGAGCTGGAGGCCCCAGAACTGCTTGTAGCTCCCATTTCTAGTGCTCTGAGACACCATTTCTGAGGCAGTCACACAAGAAAGAGGGAAAAGTGATTGTGAGGCTTTGTGTATTGATGCCAGCCATTGGTTTGGAGCCAGTGAACCAAGAGAAATACACACTGAGATGTACTGAAACAAACAAACTAGAAACAAGCCTGAGGCAAAGAAAAGAGGCTTTTATATATTAATTATACTCTGGTTTTGGTTTCTGCCTTGAATAGCAGCTGTATAATGAAATTCAGTAAACACTCATCTCAGGTACCGCAGAAATGTGCAAGTCAGTCAAATGACCTCCCAGCATCAGGCTCAAAGTCTTCAAACACAAGGGAAGCTTGCTCGAGGCAAGGAATCAGCGTTCATCCTTGCTTTGCTGATGCAAATCCTCTTTACCTTGAGAGCAGTCCCTCAGCTTCATCGGTGCTGCCCATGAGAGCCCCGCGGCAAGACCTTTGCTCTCGAGTGTTGCTGACCCACCTCCACCACAGCTCTGCCTGGCACCCATCACAGGATGATGATCAGACAACCCCAGCAGCACGTTACACCCGTCTCTGCCCAGCAGCAAAATGACCCCTTCTCAAGGGCAGGTGGCAAAGACTTGAGGCCAGAGCTGCCGTCTCAAACTTCAGGAGCTCAGCCCTGCTTTGAGGCAAATTGAAGACAATGCGAAGTCCCACAAAGATGCTCTCCAGAAAAGGCTTTGCTTTTCACATTCTGCACATTTCACTGCGACAAGACTGGCGCTCGGCTGACAGGAGTACGACCCAGAGAGCCTCTTTAGCTACATTACAATGACCTGTGCACTTTTAATTGTAATCTGCCTCTTATCTGTGTTTGCTGACAGCCCGCGGGGGGCAGACAGCGCTGCTCACGGAGGCAGGTGGGGATTCTCCAGCATCCTAAACTCTGCAGGCACTACAGTGTCTTTCAGTTGGAGAAGTTCTGCCCTGATGCCCCCTGAAGCCTACATGCATACTGCAAAGCCTGCAACCTGAGGTTTCCCCTTGAACAGGCTGGGTCAAGTCCCTGCTACTGCAGAGTGGGAAAAAAAACAACAAACCTGTGGGAATTTGTAGGCTGGAAACACGGGAGGAATTCAGTTGCTTTCTAAATGCAAAGAGGGGCTGGGAAGAGCTTTCTCTGCCTGTTTGACATTTTCTCTTCCAATCTCCACAGTATCTCTTTGTTCTTCATTGAGTAAGCCCAGCTCTCTGACACAGGTCTCCTCCCTTGCTCCACCAAGCCCAGCTTTTCCCTCCACGTCTCACCAGTGCAGAGTTTGAAAGGACAAGTGATGTCCCCCTTGGGTCCAACTCAAAGAAGTTCCCACATGTTATACGGGCTGTTGTAAGCCCCAAAAGCTGCCAGAGACCCCCAGCAAAATCCAGAGCCCCATACACAGCTGGAGGACAACCGTGGCAGCCCCAGTTTGCTGCGCCAGGATGAAGACAGCCTGGCTCTGCAGCCATTGAGGCCTCCATAAGTTTCAAGGAATCCAGTCATCACTTGACAGTTTTGCAACCTAAGAGTTTTTCCCATCTTCTACTTATTTTTTCCTGCAGTTCTCTACAAACTTTTTCAAGAAAAAAAAAAAGGAGGAAAAAAGAACCAAAAAAAATCACAACAAAAACCATTCAGCTCAGGCTGCAGGCTAGCTGGGAGCTGCTTGTTTACTTTGGTTAGCACTGTGCTCAGCTAAAGTTTCCACGGTCCCAGGGGCTAACTCCTCTCCTCTCACAAGGCATCATGAGGACACAACCTAAGATTCAAACCCAGACTGTGAGGTACAGCGCAATGAATGAACAGCCCACTCTCCACAAATGCAGCACCATTCTTCAATCCAGCTTCTGAGGCCTGGCAAAGCTGGAAGCTTTGCAAAACCTTCCACTTTTCCCTCCTCCTTCCTTTCCTCATCTGTCATGCTTACACACTCTTGAAAATACCTTCAGCTCCATTCTGTTATATAGATTATAACATGCCTATGTTTTTTTGCTATGGATTTGTTAATCTTTTCAATGGTTGCAGCAAAGTTAATCTACACTCCCAAACCTCAGCAAGTGTGTGCAGAAGCTCAGGAAACCCTATTTCCTGAGAAAAAGCTTACAACAGAGAGAGAGGCAGGCTGTGAATGAACCAGGTGCAGCTGCTCTAAGGATGCACACAGGTCCTGCAAAGCCCTCATATTCTACTTGTTATGGTGTCAGCCTTTCAACTTACACCATGTGCACCAGGATGTAATACTGCATACTTAGTCTTTTTTCCCAGTTAGTACTGCAATTAAAGAAGAAAGCCATCTCATCAAAAAAAAAAAAAAAAAAAAGAGTTTAAATCTCTAATTCTTAACACACACACACACACACCCCGTTTCTTTTTCTACTTTTTTTTTTTAATTTGTTTTTACGTAGTTACTCCAGTATGCAACCTTTCAAGCATTAGCGTCCTCCAGCACAGAACAGCTATAATGGTTTAATAAAGCTCTATACACTGCGGTGCATTTATATTGTTTGAAGCCTTATGAACACAGATTGGCAAATGAGGAGGTACAACCTGCTAATTTAATGAGTACATGACCTTCCATCCCGAGTAATTCTTCTAGCCCAGAAAAAGAGCACATTTGTTTTCTCCCCAGAGGAGAGGAAAAAAAAAAAAAGAATTCTTCTTGTTAACAATGAGCTCCGGCAAGCAGTAATCAAACCTGAAGTGGCCGCCAGCAGCAGCTATCAGTGCATTATAAACAGCGCTCACTTTCTAGCCTGCCCATCCCATCGCAGGGTGGGGAGAGGAGGCACATGTGGCTTCAGGGACTGGGAAAGGGCTTCCAGGTGCCCCTGCAGTACCTAGTCTTGTGGGAGAGCCCAACTCTACTTTCAGAGGGTGACACCACGAGAAGCAAAGAGATGAACAGAAACATCTCTTCATTTAGGTGCTGGAATTTTAAGTAAAGCTCCCAAAACTCCCCAAGGCATATTGTTGCTTCCATCAAAGGAAGCCACTGAGCGTGACTGATAGTTTGATTTTCAGTGGTGCTTAGGTTCTGAAGCTCTCATCAATTGCAGTGCAAGTTGTAGGTACTCAAGGCCAAATTTTTTTTAAAAGGTAGGTATTTAAAAATGTATCACAGTCAACAAGAACTGGGAGCTGCAGTTCTTTAAAGGGTATGAAGGCCTTCAGCATTTCTCAGAAGTCACATAGTGAATTTTTTCCTCCCTAATGTTTTGCTTTCTGGTTCAGAAAAGGTGCCAGGGACACTGGAGAACCTCGTTTTCATTACAGAAATTAGAGAAAATATAACAAAATATATCCTTGGAGAGGAATGCAAATAGTGGAGAGCCTCCAAAAATTGGAGGAAACACAGGAAAAACCCCACAGTCTCTCTGGAATGCCCCCTCATTTACTTCCATTTCCCACAGGATTGAGGAACCCACACCACCATTTCAAAGCCCCAATTTCTGTCCTCTTTCAAGAATCCATTTAGTTAGACGCAATACAGTCCTCTCTCTATCAGTACTGCAGAAACTGAAGAGCAAAACTGCATTATCCATTAAGAGGTTCTGAAGTCTGTTTACAAAATGGGAATTACTTCTACATTTCTAAATAGGTAGCTATTAGCTAACAAGCAGGGAAATCACACCAGCATACGAAGCTTTGCTATCATCACGATCTTATTAAAAGGAGAGCTTAAGATTTTACCAAGAACAACAAATTAATCATGGTAATGTGTTTTTAAATTAACAAATGCAGAACTCAAGGGGAGGCTTTCTAAAAGTTCTTTGAATCAACATATTTTCTCTGTTGACGTCAGAGTTTAACAGGATACAGTAAGACAAAAGCTTTTTCAAATACTTCTGGCATCACTCTATATATAGAAAATCTGTGAGGTACACTAAATTAAGTCAAAATTAGATTATGCATAGTCATTCCTCCACTCTTAGGCAGGGAAAATAGCTGCTCTAGTATTCAGAAGCTCCCAGAGTCTTTAACCCTTTATGAGCTAATACAGCAGAGTAGATGCTTGCTGAAGTGTAACAGGTCAGAGACCCCACCATGTCCAAGGAGGCCTCAAATGCTTTATCATAATTCTGTGATCCCCCGCAGAGAATTTCTCATGCACTTCACCAAAACAGTGCACCACCTGAGAATTCTACTTTAACATTTTTAAATCTCCCGCATTAAACATGTGCACTTTTTTTTGACCCTTTTTTTCTGGTTTAGAAATGTGGCCTGATGGGCTGTTGTCAGTATGGAGAGACATAAAAGTTAACAGACCAAAGAGGCACGTTAGTGGTGCTTCTGGAATAGCATTTGAGAGGGCCAATATGTGACTGTGCCATCACACACTATGACAGAAAGCAGCCATAATTTACGGTCTTCATTAAGCCTTCCTGATTTTAGGGTCCTTTACTATCTGTATGAGGTTGTCATATTTTATTTTACCAGCTAGTAACACAAAGTACATGGACTTGGAGCCAAACTGTGAAAGCTGTAAATAAATACAAACTAGATGACTAAATGCAGGAAGATAATTTCTAACAAAGTTATGTTTCTGTAATTCCAGAAAGCATGAACCTGAATATCCCACATCCTATTAAAAAACTTCTGCTCCCACAACTATTCCATTGAGATCACACAAAAGAGCCTGAACAAGGTAATGAGCTTTTTGAAGGCTGCTCTGCAGCCTCGGTGTCAACGTGTGCCCTGAGGAAGACACCTGGCAAAGAGCTGTTGGTGACCTTCACCAGTTCTCCACAGTCACAATGTCAGTGGGAGACAATGGAGATCTTCAGCCTGTTATTCCTTCTGACAACTCAGACTGACAGCTTTTTTGGTAGGGGCATCCCTCACACATTCATGTTGAGCACAATGAATTTGTCAAAAACAAAACCAGTTTGTTCCAGCCACTTAAGAGCATTCCTGCTTCTGCCTTATATAGAGAGATGGAGATGCCACTAACATTTTAGCAACATCCAACCATAATGGTCCAAGAACTAAGGCTCAAGCACTTAAGCATGTACCAGCAGCAGGTCTTTCCATCCCAACAAACGGTTTCTCTCAAAGAAGTACCTTTAAATATATAAAATATATGCGTTTGCTGCTGTAAACTGAACAGAACAGGATTGAGATAGCCACTAAACGGGTGGTCAGGAAGTCCCATGTATTTTCTTCCAGAAAGAAGTTAATTTTTGCATTCAGTCAGGCAAGTGCTGGAGAATAGTACTCAACTTACAATTATCAAGGAATCTTGATCCACAAGATCAAGTTCTTAGTCGCTTAGTTCTTAGTGTAGTTCTTAGTCACTCAAATCACTGTAAGTCCATTAAAAGTTAACCACAAATATCAGTAAAACAGTTGTTTCTGAATTTTTAAATACATCCCTGCCAGGAACTGCAGCATTTCTGCTCTTCTGTACAGAGTGAGGCTGGTGTCTAGAAGTAATCTGATGTAATGTTCTGAGAGATTAATATTGCACCATTAACACCATTAAGTTCAAAGAAGCACTTCAGGACAGGCTATAGCCTCTAATTAGCACTACTAATGTATTTCTGGTTCTTCCTAGGGCTGAAGCACTCGAGCTCCAAGTCAAATACAGGAGAGGATGCCAGTTCATCCCAACTTGCAGTTTAAATGAGTCAACAATTCCAACCTCAGAGCTAATTTTATCACCACACATATTTGACAAAAGATAGCTGCTTACTGATACAGTTAAGTTCTGGTTTACAACTTAGTTTAGCTTTCCAGTTGCAAAGGCAATCTCACAGGCAAAGCTCAGCTGGAGCTTTGTTTCTTTATATCATATCCAATTGAGAAGGCTTCCAAGAGTAATTGTTGTTGAGAAACGTATTGATTTGCTTCTGAGAATCTTAAAGATTCTTGAGGAACTGCAACTGGGAGTTCCCCCCCAAAGGATCTGTCTTTGAAATAATAGTGGCAATGTATTACTTTCCTCTTGGGGGCTACAAGACCTCAATTAAAATTAAAATTTTGTATTTGAAAACAATACTGTGGTATCCAAATGGATTAGCACTAACAGCCTTTTCAAGTGGATGGACTGAAGGAACCTGCACAGCATTTCCGAATTCAGCCTGTACTAAATTTTGTTGATCGTTCAGTCAAATTGCAGCCAAGGTATCATTGATGGGGAATTTCTGCTGCTACACCTACCAGATTGACAGGCTTCACTTTTATTTTAATGAAGAGCCAGGTCCCTACAAAATCCACTGCGGTGCAATTTTCATTATGATACTACCAAGAAAAGGCAAAGATTCTTCCTGGGGATTTACTGTGATACATTTATACTTCCCTCCCCACTTACCCATTGCGATGCCTGAGGTGGAAGCGGGAGACAGAGCTGTCAGTCGGCTGCCACTGCTAACTTGGTTTCCTCCTGGTTGTGTTCTCACCTCAGCGATTTGTGGCACACATCAAATTACATTGGCAGGGATACTTCAGCTTCAAAATGCTTCAAATTTATAGAGTACAAACATCCATTAAGTACTCATTACTTAAAGGATAACTGCTGTCCATTTGCATGTGCAACAGTCACAGTCTAGAGGCAGGATACGTGCACGGGGACCTGTTCTGCAGCCATCTCGCAAGCAGGGTCAATGGGAGATTCCCTGCAGCAAGTGCCAACACAACTGGGCACCATAATAAGAACTGTGTTGTTATAGGCCAAATAAGCAGCTCTGCTGCTTGATCCTGTGGGTTACGAGGTAATTAGCTTCTAAATAAGTGAAATCAATGGATGTTTTTGCAGAAACACACCAAATAAGCAGAAGCTTGGCACACAGAAGGGAGAAACAGTCCCAGTGCTACAGTCATGTTTGTTAATTCCTAGTTTAATTCCACCAACTTGAATAGCTTTACAGCAGGAGAAGAAAAACATAGCCTAGGGTTACTAGTAAACTCTAAAAAATTACCCTGCAATTTGAAAGCTAAAATGAAGTACTGCTCTTCTTTGACACTGTCACTTAAAAGCCCTCCTTGCTTCCAAGACTGCATACACTGCCACCTTTGAACAGCTTACGGAATCTCACTGCCCCTAGACTCCTGAAATCTCCTTGGAAGTCATGTCACTTGGTGATTTCCTGTCCTCATAAACCCCAAACTCTCCCCACTTCTCCATCAAGCCAAATCTATAATCAAATAAATATTTTGAAGAGTTTTCTTCTAATGCCTTAACCTTTTACACAAACCCTTGCAAAAAGCCTTCCCAGTTTCCTCTGCACGACATCTGTCCCATCCTCTCATCTCTCAATACGCCAAGTCACATTTCTACTTGCAGCCATCCTTAAATGACCTTAGAAATACTAAATCCTATTGCCCCACAGCAGTAAGTACACTCCCCTGTTTCTTCAAATTTTTCAGGTTCAAATATTTGAGTTCCACATAATAAACCTTGTTTCATGATAGTTCTGCTTTCTTCCAGTGCAAGCTGGGCAAACCATACACACCACCAAGAACTGAACGTGAGCCCGAAGTAGGGCAGCAACCAAAGAGTAGTCTGCCTCAGAGAGGATCAGCATCATTCAAAACATTTCTGTATCACTAAAGCAACACAGGAACTATTAATGCATTCTTCAGAGACTACATCTGTTCACGAGTTACCCTGACCAGGAGAGTATTTTTAAAATACACTCCAGAAAAACAAACTAACTCAAGAAGACCCAAAGTGGCACTGTAACTTGCACAACACCATGAAGACTAATCAAGTGGAAGCAGAACCATTCTTTTCAACAACACCATGCACTGAGATAACAGGTATCCAACTATCAGGAAGGAAGCAACAATGTAAACTACAGCCACTGAAAATGCAACAAACAGCTCTTTTGAGGGCTTGGTGAAAAAACCTGCACCAGAAGGGTAACTAGCAGCACTGTTTAAGCCCCCTGAGGAAGGCGTGAAATGCACCGAGTTTGCATTCAACAAGGGAAACATTAAATTCTTTCATCAGAAAGAATTTACCACAGTTCATGACAGACATGCAAGTACTGATGGGAAAAGTAGCTCTAAACAAAGTGTAACTACATAGGAGACCAAACTCTGACTGAGGAATAACAATTATCTGAGGGAGACCATTTCTTCTCCAGCCCAGTCCTACTGGTAAAAGTCTCTTCAACAGGAAAGCCAATATCCCTATGAATTCACAGATGGTGTGAGGAAAGAAAGTCTCACCGCTCACAGCCAAGAGCGCTAACAGACAACACTACTTTTAAGATGAGCTCAAACTCAGCTCAGGCAGAAAGGAACCACCTGAAGAAGGGATGGAGCTGTTCTCCACTGAATGAGGCACATGGGACAAGGAGCAGAGGCGAGTCTGTCATTTGAAAATGAAGCCATAATAATTACCACCTCTGAGTTTACCCTATGGCTTTGGAGCTGGAAGACCCGGGGCAGTAGCTCCCCAGGGCTGCACCAGCAGGTTTGTTGCAAAGGAAGCCAGTGGTGCTTCCTTTGTAAGAAAGGATAAAAAGAGAAAAAGATATATATATATTCCAAATAAAAACTGGGCTCTGAATACATCTCTCCCTCTGGGCAATTATATGGGTAAACTAGGTACTGAACAAATGAAGTAGCTATAAGTAAAGCCATTCCTGCAATATAATTTTTTCATAAATAGTAAATTACTTTGAGTATTTATCATAATGCTATCTGCAGAAATATGTGAAAACCATATAAATATGTGGAAATGCATTTACCTAATAATATTTACCAAATGACACCATTCCCTCTGTTGCTTGTAGCAAACTCAGTCATGGAGACTACAGACAGGTTTGCCTTATTAATACAGACAGCTCTCTGCCCGTGTATTTTAAATACCTTAGAGCACAGTACCATCTGTGTGTATTCTACTAATGAGCTACTTCTTAGACTGAGGAAGGCCAGCCAGCCAACACTGATGACTCAGATGGAGACTGCCTAATTTTTAAGCAATTAATGAGCTTCTCTCTCACCCTACATAGAAGCTTCCTCTAGTTAATTCTCCTGGCATATTACAGAGCATTCTATTCTAAAGAAAATTTTTCACATAAGAAAATAAAGAGGAACACAACACAGCCCAGACCAGTTCCTTAGAGCTCAGCCCAAACCCCATGCATGGAACACAAGCTTGAGAAGTCCCGCTGGGAAAACCCTGAGCATGGGACACAAAGATTAAGGAGTCTCTGCTGGGGACCACCCTGAGCAGGGGCTACACGGCCGCTATCCCAGAGCAGCCAAGATGGGGAACAGCAATCCTGCAAGGGGGTAGCTCAGCCCTCTCCCTTGCTCTAGACTATTTTGGGCACTAAGATACCTTTAAAACGCTCCAAAGGCCAGTACCGTGCTTACACAAGGCCATTGACGGGTTTATTCCCTCTCACCTCCCCGGCATTTGGAAACATGTGACGCTGACCACCAACGTGGCACAGCTCGGCAGCTGGGATCGCCACCCCCGGGTGCTGCATGCTCAGGAACCACCAAGCACTGAACATGATGACTGACAGCTCCTATCTCATCCTTATCTGACTGGTGGGATTTGAAAAGGTGAGCTTTAAGGGGCTACTACATTACACAAAAATAGAATTCCCTCTTCAGCCACTAAAAAATATTTCTTAATAACCTAAACAAAGTTTAAGGAGATCAAAATTACCTTTTACAGCTCCCTGTTGGAAAGCACCTTAGTAAAGCATAGAATGAGTATTAAATTATCTCTGTAATTACTTTGATAATGCACAACTTTCATGTGCACAGTAAAAGCATTAACAGAAAACTGCTTTTTACAAGTGTATTGCACGTCATGATTCTGAAAGGGCAACCCTACGTGCAGGAAAGGAGATGCTTGTCTTTCTCAAACCTGAAAAACATGCCAATCATGGCAGTGAAGCTATTATAACAGAGAGCTTTTACCCAGCAGCCCCCAGTGAAAACAAACCAACACTTACCTCCCTTGAGGATGCTGCTATTTACACACCAGTAATAGACTTCACGTAACATTTCAACTTGGTTTTACAATATCAAGTCATTCCACAGTCATATTGTGGAATTTGTATTTAAGTTCTCATGCCCAAAGCACTGAGCACTTGACTTGGGGGATGGGGATTGTTCCAAAAGACAACAACTAATTATTATAGCACATCAAGGATCTTCCTGACTACAAGATGAAGCAAGTTGGTAACACGTTCTGCAAGACACTTCACACAAGAGCATGCTGGACAAACAACTGTTCACATGGGCTCCGTGTCCTTCGGAGAAAGCCATCAATTGTAGCTCTGTACTAAGGACGGCAAATGGAACAGTTCATTTGTGGATATTTCTAAACCAGGATTTAATGAAGATCCTTTCTTCATTGGGTGAGCTTTACACTCCCCTGTGTAAGGTCCACAACAGTTGCAGCCAGGCATCCCAGATGGCTGGATTTCAGTTTCATCTCTCATGCACTAAGTCAGAGGCATGTTTTGCAGTTAGAACAAACCCATTGCACTGAATGATAAAGAGCAAATTTAATCACCCAATCCAGATGAAAAAACCATAATGCTGTAAATAATACGATGTAAAGTCATAGTGAATAGGAATTATGTTGACCTACATCAGAAGTCAGCCAAAAACCTTCAGCTTTCAGTCTGCTCCAATAAAGCAGAGACACTCCACTTCTAAGTGCAGTTTCCACTGTAGTCCCCTTATTTGCCTAAAATTACAGATGTCATTTTGGATGGAAATATTACATCCAAAATGTCATTAGTAATGCACACCCTAATTTGTTACCTTATTTTTGATTGTCTAAAAGCACACCATTATTCACACCTCTCTGTTTTATACAATGGGGCATGATGTTCAAGGTCACATCAAAAAGAAGTAATAGATTCAAGAGCTCAAATCAACAATAATTACTTTCTTGGCTTGAGTTTCAAGTTTGCTTTTCTAAAACACAAATACCAGAACAAGCAGGTTTCAGACATACTTTAAATCAGTTTCTTCTCTCAACAAAACATACTCTGAAATGGGAGCCTGCAACTAGAGAGGAAGAAGCAGGTCCAGAAGGCAGTCCCCCGTCCCCCTTCACCAATGAAGTCATGCCAGAGAGCACTGCTGATGGCCACAGATCCACCTGCAACCTGGGAGCCAAGGACACCTGTAGGGTGACCTGGCTCCACTAAAGTGCTCTCACTTTCCCAGTTTTCAGATCTCCTCTGCAGGCAACTTGAGAGATTTAACATAAGGAACTGCTTCCCAGCAGGGAATCCCACAAACAGTAGGGTACTGACCACTGAGTTCAAAACCTTCTCGCTTCTTCAGCCAACATCCCTATCAAGGACCACAGGAGTCCTAGTGTTCAGCTGCAACTCTGGAATGCCCCAGAGATACAGAGCCTGGGAATAACCCTGCCTTTGATTCATGTTCCAACAGTTTTCCATTGCTTATTAAATGTATCCATCTCAGGGAATTAACTGTTTAAAACAAAATTGTGTCACTGAAAGAGAAATTCTGACGAGTCCTATTCTACAGAATGTAATTATATCTCTGCATTTTACTATTAGCTGAAAGACATCAGAACGTTGTATCTCGCATTACTCTTCCCTTTCCAAGCCTACCCACAAATATATTTTGCTAAACATGGAAGACAGCAAACACACACAACAGACATGTAACATTCAAAGGGAAAAGCTCTTAGTCTAAAACTAGTGAACAAAATCTGGTATAGCAGAATCTCCCCCCTCATTTCTGGCAGGCACATCTGTCTTCTACTGAAAAGTAACCAAAATTACAAACACATTTCCCCAGCACGTGTATCCGAGGACATGAAACCACATTCTACACACGTTTATTTAGCCTCAAAATTTCTCTCTAAGGTGTTGGCAATACAACAGAATGGGAGGAAACGTGTGTTATTCCCCCACATCACCTTCAGCGTGCTGGGCAACCTTAACATTGCTTCATCTCTGGATGATTTTCTATCATCTGTAAAATGGGAACAATATAATGCAAGCATTAGAGACAAAAAGCACTTGTATTAACTATCATGGTAGCAGATGTTTACTGAACACCAAACAGTCCCATGAGATTTAAAAAAAAAATAAAGAATAAAGAACCTGCGAAGGTAACAAAACACAATTGGAATAATGAAAATCCCCCAAAAAAATAATACTACCATCACGTTTCAAGGCCTTTACTACACAGCCCCTAGTGAATATTTAAGCTGCACACATGGTACTGGATGCCTAAGCAGCAGTATGTCCCCCAATACAAGCAACAGTGACGTACAAAATACTGTACTTTAAACATATAAAAGGAATTTCAGGGTTTTCCTTTTGCCCTGTTCACTGGAAGAGGAGCTGAATCCCTCAGGGGCTTGCCCAGATACGTACCAGTCTGCCTGATGCCTCCTGTCCCTGAGGGGCCACTAGGTCCAGTCAGCAGTTGGGGTCTGACGCAGGTTCCTATTGCTCCCACTTCATTACAGCACCAGGAATGAGACAAGTCAGCTCCAGAAGGCTCACGCCAGGTACTGCTATTGCCTCCAGTTTCTTTATTAAAAACCACTGAACAATGCTTACAGCTGCCTGGATCAAATGCTCTCCTACTTATTCAATTACTATTTCATCTCCCTCCTGTAATAATTGATGCAGAAATCTCAGTAAATACATTGTTAAAGTAATACTGATCCCTTAGAGATCCAAATCAACTGCACCCATCTCACACTGAAGTGTCAAAACACCTTCCTTAAAAAAAAAAAAGTGACTGGGAATGAATTTCCATAGGTTACATACAGCACAACAGAGCTACAGTTCTGTGAATCTCAAAGGTGGAGGAGGTTTAAAACATGTCAAGCTAACAGAAAAAGGAACTGCATGGGGAGGGCAAGCGAGAAGGAAGTGATAGGAGAGGCTGGCAGGCACAAGCAGCATGTTACCATGTCTCAGAAAAGCAAAGCACTCGGGTCTGAAGCTTAACTTTAAGCCTCTGTCTTAGGACTGTATGTTTTCCTATCAATTTGTATTATAAGTACTAATCATGCTTCTTGAAGGAAAGAATTGATTTGATTTGAAAGGGTTAGAGATTAATAATGAGATAAAATGTACACTAGAGGTGACACTGCAGCTGAGATCAATTTGGCTTTCAACTCACAGATAGGCAATTTCTAATTTAGCGGGTTGGAACAGCACCACAACCATCTCACGCACAACCTCCAATGTTCCTCTTTTTATTCGTAAAACCAACTGCTCCAAACTTAAATGCCAAAACATAACCAAAAATGGATCCAAACCACGGAACAAAAAAGAATTCTCCTTTCTCTCGCTACTTCCTATAATGACCCCAACATCTCCTACCTCACAATTCCACTGCTTGCTGCTTTCACAGCTACATTCACAGCAAAACCAAGTAAAAAAGAAGTTTCCAATACAGTGTGTCACAGGGACTAGCAATTTGAAACTGAAATGCACCTCAAGCAAGGTTCTGAAAGTAAAAAGAGTTCTTTACATTCAGTGGACAGAGATATAAGCATGTGTATTAATATTCATATCTAGTTCAATCTAAGGACCCTGAGCTACACTTCATCAGACCTACACGGCAGTCTGTAAAACCTGCCTTAAACACCTACTCAGGTTATGAAAACCCAAGCACACTTCAGAACTTTTCTGGGTCACAAGCTGACCCAACACTAAGCCCCATCACAGACTCCCTATAGCTCCATATCTCCCTAACACAGACACCAGCAGATGTCCCAAACTGAGGAGACATTCATCTCTAGGACTAGTGAACGTGCTGAGCTTGAAGCCTGTGTTCTGGATAAATTTGTTCTGCATTATTTATACTTTCATTTGAACATTACGCAAGACAAACCTGACAAATATATTTTAATGAACAAGGTGAAAAACAAAGCATGTCAGAACAACTTTGCCTGTCCATCAGGTCAGTCAGTTTCAGAGTAAAGACATGAGCCTAGGACACACACCCTCAAAGTGAGCATACTAGAAATACTGAAATGAAGAGGTCTCTTAAAATTTCTATCAAGAAAACAAAGCAAAGACACCTTGATACATTTGCTTTTTTCATTGGGAAAGGCCCCATTTTGGGGGGGGGCGGG
>JANIJG010000373.1:0-17238 GCA_024611175.1 Megaceryle torquata | reverse complement strand
ATCATGCTAAGTCAAGCCCTGTCTTGAGCCATTGGTAACAACACTAGATGCAGGTAAAGGGGCAGAGATGCACCTGCCCAAATCTGTCTTTATCATCAGTGTCAGCACTTTCCGTGCACTGCTTCACACAGCTCTACATAACTGTCTGCACAATTTCCCTTCCCCTTCTAAGGATGCTCACCAGCTTAGACATCCCCATACCAATAGCCAAGACCCAAGAATCCACAACACTGCTGCAGAAATCCTGTCCACAGGGTGTCATTTGGGCACCCCATCCACTCCCCTCCCCCGGCTCTCATCTGCAGCTACAGTCTTCCCGCTTTCAGGCATCCTGCTGTTTACACTGCAGTGCAGCTGCCCACAAAGAACCATTAAATTACCTTCGCCTCCCCACTCTCCTTTAGCAAGACACCAGTAATAGAAAGCACCCTGAACTAGAGCACCAGCACACTACGGCTACTGTCATCCTAGTCAGCAACATGGTCTCAGTGTTTATTCGTGCATTTGCCTGGCTGCATCCATCCCCTCTCCCTGATCTTCTACTTAAATAACAATACAAACAGTTCAAGTTCAGAGTCTCTGGAGCATCTGTCCCTTCACAATATATAACATTCAGTGAAGCCCCAAGCAATCAAACCACAATCATAGAATCACAGAATGGCAGGGGTTGGAAAGGACCCCTGGGGATCACACAGTCCAACCCTCCTGCTAGAGCACGTTCGCCTAGAGCAGGCTGCACAGCAACAATCCTTCATACCTAAAGATGCTTTTCAGAAAGGGAGGCAAATTATCAATTTTGCTCCAAGTGCTAAAATCACAGAAAGGGAAAACACATTTCACAAAAAAAAAAAAAAATGTAGTGGGGAAAAAAATTCAATCGTTTGCTCCAGACAACAACCTGAAAGTCAGCACATGTGACAGAATGAATACTGAAGGTGAAAACCAACTACATGATCATGTACTGGCAAAAAGACTATAATTTTACTTTATATGCATTTTTCCCCTTCATCTTGTACTCAACATATATCAACTCAATCAAACGAAAAGAAAAAGAACCAGCTATTCACTAGTGGGTTATATTTAGCAATAGACAGTCTAACATGTTAAAGCATTTTTCCCACCAGTACTCAACCTGAATTGATACTGTCAACAGCTGCCAATAACATGAGACATTGTGCAGAATGAAAGAAAACAAATTAAAAAAGAACCCCAAAAAACTAAAATCTAGTTAAAAGGTAAACTACTATCTGAATGCAGCTATAACCACTGGCATGTTACTTCCACAGACGTATAGTTCTGATAAAGGAAATGCAAAGGCCCTTCCTTGCAGCCAGGTGGTGTTGCCTGGCATCAGTGAATCAAGGCTGCTCAATTATACAGATTATGGATCTCATAGGGGTTCCCATCCAGGCCAGTAGCAGCAGTTTTGAAAAACAGGAACAGCATTGCCCTGAGCAGATCTTCGATCAAGCTCCACTGTAGCCAAATCCCAACATCCATGACTGCTCTCACAGGGCAAACATGGCTCAGGCCACAATGATGTAGACTAGTTTGATTTAGCAATATCCTTTTACACTTTCTAGCCCAGCAGAAAAAAATGCAGCCCAGCATCTGGTGTTTCCCAGAGTAACACTTCCTAGCCTGGGATGTGACAGCTAATACTTTATAACAGACAGACCAGTAACATCTCTCCTTCATTCTCAGTAAATACAGAAATTAAACTAAAACTGACAACACCAAGAAAAGTCAGTAATTTGTTTGTACCTGCATTACTAGAAGTGTTGGCTGAAGACACTGAGGGCAGTAAGATCAACAGAAACCCTCACACTTGTATGTATAGTGCACAACTACTGGGAAAAAAAATGAGTTAACATGCAAGTTTAAGAGTACAACATTTATCCTGCATCAGTTACCTGCCCACATACACAGAGCTTAGCAGACTAACAACAGCTAACCTACTTCTCTCCCAAAGTCCTTTCAAACTCACAGCAGTCTCACAAAGTCATTCCCTTTGAGGGGGCTGAGCTGCATGGACTGGAAGTTACTTCAGGCTCTAACACAGATGAAATTATCCAGATCAACTGCCTATCCTGGAAGGAGATACTCCAACACTTCTTCGACTCTAACGCTTCTTTGAAGAGTTCTGTTATTATTAGTGGGTTTCAAAAGCAGATGTAAACAAACCAACTCCCACTGCCAGAATAATCAGAGATTACCTGCCCAGGAAAGCTCTTTCCAGTTAACCCTATATATGGTCACACAAACAGCTGGCAGCATTTTTTGGAAGATACCCTTCCAATGTACAAAAAAACCCCATCCATATTTAAAAGTCATCACAAACCACATCCACAGTTAAGAAAATGCCTTAGCATGAGTAAAAGACTGGATATTAAAACAAAACTAAAGTCATTATTACCTTTATGGGTTTTCAATTAGATCAACCTTTAATTTCTTTTTTTTTGTTGTTCATAAAAGAAAACATAAGGACACTTTCAAACAGCTTAAAGTCACATCAACAGAACATTGCAGTGAGGAAAAACCATCCTGTAACATCAGGTAAGCAAACCATACTGCTTATGACTTTTTTTTTTTCCTCAAAAGAGAACTTGAGGTATATATGCAAAGCACAAAGCAACCTTCTAAAACACTTGATTGCATGAGCACTAGGTCCAGATTCAAAAGGAAAAATATTTTTCTGTGACTTACCAGAATTTCTCTTTGACACGAGCTTCAAATTCATGCTGACTACAGTACAGATCACAAGAACCAAGAGAACAAGAGGCTTCATCTTTCACTTTCTGTGACGGCTGAAATGCAAACATAGTATGAAGTCTGAATCACAGCTCTTCACTACAACAAAGCAGCAGCTACAGTTAAACATTTCTCAAAGAACTATTACAGGGCAATGGCTTAATCTAGTGAGTTCTGGGTTTATTTTTATGCAGAGGTAGGAAAACATAATGGTTCAAAGTAACTGTCTATGAATAATTTATCTCTATCACACAAAAGGGTTGGGGTTTTTTAAAATGACACTTTGAAAACATTATTTTGCTTAAAAAAACCACAAGACTTGACTGTTGATTTGAAATAGTATGGGTCTAATCTGGCAGGTTTTTGTATCTTCTGTAAAGCGGAAACCCTAATGGCCATGATTATTTGTCTCGTCCAAACAGGCTTTAAAACACCTCCACATTGTTCAGGAAAAGATAAAGAGCAGGTTATTCACACAATTTCTCTAAGCAACCTTATTTTCCCACTGGTGACCTTGTAAAAGTTCCTAAAATAAATTAATGCTATTCTGAAGATTTCTCCTGTCAAAGTAAAGGTGAACAAAATTCACAAATCAATGAATGAAGGTTTTGGGATTCTGTTAAAAAGATAAAATTAGTCTCTCCTGTGAAGTTTACTACCTACTTTATATTACATACATTAAAATAAAAGAAAAAATCCAGTTCAAAATTTTATTTTTATATAATTACTAGAACTAATTCTGTTTCCATTTACAAGTACAAGGTCATTCAAAAAAACGTAGCAAAAGCAAACTGAGGTTCCTTATCTGCACTGAAAAATGGGTTGAACAAATCTGAACTCAGCAAAGCCCATCTCCCCCTCTCTCTAAACAAAAGAGAGATACTTAACTATAAGCTAGAGTCCTCAAATATATGCTTAGCTTGTAAGTGGCTTGATATATTTAGTCTATAGGAATTCATCTCCATATCCAGTACGGACTTTAGATCAGGACCCTTATTGTCAGATAAAGAGGGCAGTCATCTAAATCAGTATGAAATTATTATTTGCACCAAAAGATTCAGCAAACATTTTGGAACAGTTTCTTTTAAACAGAAATGCACAGAAGTACCTTCATGAATAGGCAAAATGAAGGCCAGCAATACAGAACCATCCCTTAAAGGCTGTACCATATCTACCCACACAGCCCACTCAGAGGCACCCACAGCTTTGGGACCTGCCCAGAGCCCTGCACTCTGAACATTCACTCAGCGTGGTAAACAAGCAAAAGGGTGCAATGTCCTGCAGTTCACTGAAAATTATTCAGTTTCATTTGCATTTATTACATCAAATATTCTTCCCTTGGTTTTCTACTACCAATCTACTGCATGAAGAAAATGTAAGGAACCCTGTATATATTCCTTTCCACGATGGCAATTACACTGCTATTCAATTATTTCAAAATTACCACTTAAAACTGAAGTTTTCCCCTTCTCACCTCACCGTACTGCGAGCTATAAATAGGCAGCGCATTTTTTTCCCCTTTGAATTCTATGTTCCCGTGGGCACTTTATGCCTATTGATTCCCCACAGTAACGATACTAAAGGAGTTTTCAAGGAATAATATGCGCTGAAGGTTGTCTGACAGTGGTTAATGGCAGAATTAGTATTCATTCTTCCTTAACCTCTCCTTGGAGTACCAAAATTCTGAAGCAAGCAAGGCCGTCTTGACAAGAGAGCTTAAAAAATGTAATTGAACTAAATCTTTTGACAGATAATTGTAATGATGATGTTATGCTAGAAAGATTTTCAAGTGTAGCTTTGGAAATTACTTTCCCCCACTCTCCTCCCTTCAGTTATTACAGCTTTAGTATGTAACTCCTAGGTCTTTTTTCATGTGGGTTCCTCCATCCCCACCACAAATGAGCTATGCGTTCAATACACTTAAAAATTCAAAGCAAGTTCCTCCAGTCAACATTAATTCTTGAGATAGTGGAAAATTCTTGGTTTTGTCAGCATTGCTTTTTGCTTTCTGAAGCCCTGGCCTCACCAGGACAGTCTCTGTACCTGCAAAAACCAGTAAAATACAGTGCGAAGAGAGAAAGAAACTACTCCACCACCCAGTCATTCAGAGCCTAGCCCAGACCCTCAGCTTGTCCCATCTGATACAACCCCACTGAAGCTGGAACAAAAATAAACATCAGACTTTGAGGTGTCATCTTCACCACGCTAGACATCCAACCAGCAGAAGGCTGGATCAGTCACACCAACGTGACCAGTGGGTCAGCTGAGACAGCAAACTGCTGTAAACAAGTTTCTTCAAACTGCTGTATGATAGATGATTTTTTTAAAACACCCAATTCAACAAAGAACACAAGGTACAGTATAAGATGTATTTCCCTCAGAAGAATGTCAAGTGGCCAGAAGAGGGAAGGCTGTAAGTGTCCCGGACAAAGTCTCTAAATTTCCTCAGGAGATTTCTAGGACAGAGCCTGCCGGGACTCCCATCGTGTTGCCCAAGGGGATCAGCCTCACAACTCCCTCCTCTGGGCCATTCGCTCACCTATAAGGCAGTGGGATGGACTAGAGACTTGAGACAATCCTGCGTTAGACTTGCTAGCATTTCTGGAAATAAGTGGGAGACCATCTATGATCTGATGAAGAACAAAAATAAAACTGTGCTAGCTTGAAGAGATATGAGACAGGATAAACTAGTTAGCATTAAATACCGTTTTTATACAATCAAGGCATTTTCCTCCAAGCAGGGCAGGTTTTGTCATTCAACAAACGTTCCCGTCACAGGCACTGAGCAGCATTTCCCTGAGGAGCTGCTTATGCTGATGCTGCCAACTCCAAGTAACAAGAACATGGTTCTCTACTGGATACACCTCACAAGATGAGGATCAAGTTTAGGACCATTCCCAGAAGAGTGAAGAAGACATCTTACTTTATAAGGAGACAGAAATACCAGCTCCAGCTAATTTGCCCAAGATCACCGAGAGAAGACACACAGAGGATGAAGTTATTGTTGGGAAGGCTGAAAGAATCACTAAGCAAAATAATCCAGCCCTCGTTGTGACCTGCGAGGCTGCATTTGTTTTAAGACAAGTAAAGGGAAGTTGCTACCACCAGAGGGAGAAATGTAGAAAAAACAAGGTGTGACGACTTTATTCTCAATTATTCCATGCTAACAAGGCCACCCCTTCCCTCCCCACACTATTTGAGCCACCAATTTATGCAGCTTTCCCAGTCTGCTGCAGGCACCCAGCAACCACATGGGGAGCAGGCTGTGATGAAGCACAAATTCTGTTGTTCTAACAGAAACCCTGACTCCCATACGCTGCCTAATACACTTCACCTGTGTTGACAAACACAGAGGGCTTGGAAAATTGTGTCCCGTGTTCTCCACGTACTTCTTATTGTCCTTCCAGTACCCACTTCAGCTCTCATAGCTTCCCAGACTCAAAAAGAATTTCAAGTAACAAGGTTAGAAGAAAACACTTAGAAACAAGCAAGGAAACCAAAGCATTAATATTCTGCACAAAATCCAGCACTGAGATTCCCAAGCTCCCACTTTAAATATAATTTCGTTTTGCTCTAATTTCTATCACAAGCTTTGTTTATACAGTGTTCTCTTTTAAGCGAAGCAAGAAGAGCGGTGCGAGTGTGCACTCAGGCACGTGGCTGCGTGCAGACCAAAATTTGCTGACACACCATGAGGCTCTATGGGTTCTTGGTTTCTCCACAGAAGCTGTGATGTAGAAGGTGCTTATTAAAAACAACAGTCCACCTCTTTAGTGCTTTCCAACTGTCAAGTTTTGTTACTCAGAAATCTCACAGAAATAAGTTACAGTTTTCACCCCACACACAAAGGATGAACTGGCAACGGTGATTCTTTTGTTTTCTTTACAGGATACTATATGGTGACTTCTGTTCATTTCTTTTCAAACCATCTCCCCACTCCCCTTTTTAAGGCTTTGAAATTTAATACAAACGCTCAGGTCTTCTCTTGCCAACACACCAAGCTGTTTACTATTGAAAAATTTTCAGTCTATATAATAGGCTGGATGGGTAAAAACCACAATGGGCACCAGTCCCTTTTTGTTGATACCTCAAACACACAAAAAATATTTAAGATCAGAGATGCACATTAGTTCAAACAATGTATCTTCAGCTTTACTTGATATGGGACATGCAGCATTCTTTGCTCTGTTGCTCAGAGAGCATCAAAGAATATTTCACTTTGCCTAATTCACTGTGCATCTTTACCATCAGAACCAGCCACTTAAGTTGCCTAAATACACAACAAACATTAATTCTACAAGGCAGCATGCATTCAGCATTCATCTTGCTGATGAATGTGAACTAAATTCACATCTGGCTAATTCTCCTTGTTCACATGGAATTCCAGAAGAAATTTAGAACTGAGGTAAATGCAGAGGGAACCCAGCAGCACATGTGTTGCATGAAGTAACCATCAGCAGTGAGACAACATCTAAAATGCCTGGGATTATTATTGGCTCAACATTGTATCAGCTGTGTGATAGCAACACAACCAAGGAAAGACCAAGGTATTGTCCTAAGGAAGCAAAGGAAACTACAGCTAAATACACAGAGCACCTGGCAAGGTCACAACACCGATCTGTAACGATTCCTCTAAAGGCTGCACTGCGTGTGAAAAAAAAGAACAAACTGTAAAACTCACATATCTGGTGTGATGTGAACGGGATAAACTCAGAATCTTATCAGTTATCTCAAAAGAAACAAACAGCACCACTCCTCAGGTGTTAACGCTGGGGTTTTGCTTCACAGACTGTAATGCTTCCATTACACAGTTAAATATCTTCTAAATGGCAACCACAAAAGATATCAACAGCAGCATCTTAAGGCGTCAAAAGACATCTTACAGTATAACATCAAAACAAAACAACAACAACAAAAAAAAGGGCTTCAGTGGCAGGCACAAAAGAAATATACTGTGAATGGCCTTCACATTGTAACTTCCCATTAACATTTCTGGCTGCAAAGAGCAGAAGTGATTTAGTTAAGGTGGCAATTGCACTCAACGCTATGAGCAAACTGCTGGTTTGCCCTGTAGAGAGAAAATCCTGCAAGCATTAACACAAGAACCCTTCCCTGCAAGAACTTTCCAATCCAATAGCTCCCTAAGGCAGTGCTCATTTATGGGGAAAAAAAGAAAAAAAAAAAAAGGCAGGAAATTAAAAATTCCCCTGAAATATTCCAAATACAGATAAAGATTCCAATAGCTACAGAATCAAAATTCTAACCAGAGGGGTTAATGATGAGCATACGATACAGACACTCGTCTAAATCTCTGCTAAGAAAACTCGACAAAAACCTGAGCAGCACATCTTAACAGATTCGTGAACCGAAAGAACTAGAACTACTCAGCACTGATTAGCAGATCAAGTACTATCAGCTCACACCACACACTGACCTCACACAGAATTCAAGTTCATTACATCTTCAAATTGGATTTTAAATCCCTGAATCATACTTCTCCCTTATTGCAGCAACTCTTTGCACTTTAAACTGCAGAAAGAGCTGTATGGAGGAACAAGAACAACAAAGGAGTGGGAAAGTTGGCTATTATTTTTTAAGCCTCATGCCCAGCTGCACCACCAAGGATGTGCTGAGTCAGCATCACCCTGGATTCTACAGAGAACTACTGTTCCAGCCTTAACTTTGCAATATTCTAACTGCACATCCCAGGATATATGGATATGCTTTGTCCAGTATCACAGTTTTTGAATTTGAATAGTCCAGGCCTTTTATAGACATTCAAAGTGAAATACGTGTTGTGGGAGGAGGATTACAGATGTACTTCAAGCCCTCTTGGTTTATGAGGTCAACATAATGGTTCTATTAATTTACAGCCATTTTTTCCCCCTAGACTAGGAGCTATTAATATTCTACATATATTTACTTCTGGAGATTGTGGTTTAATCAATACATGAAGTACCGTTGGCAGTGTAAAGAATGTCAGACCCAGAGAGTTTCAGTTTACTGAGTGGTGCTTAGCCTCTTACCACTTTGCACAAGTACTTAAAAGATTACAGAAAAGCCAGCTGGGGTGAGAAGAAAACACAAAGACCATCTACACTTGGAAAGCTAAACATGTATACTGGCACTGGGGAAAGGGGAATGATTTTAAGAATCATCTTGAACCAGCCTAAGTCCTAGAACTGACACAGTTACAGCAAGGCGGCTTCCGGAGCAGAGTGAGCCACAGCAGTAATCGCAGCCACCCGAGGAGAAAAAGGAGCCCCAGCCACAGATGATTGTGCAGACAGACTTTGCAAAGCAGAGAAGGCTACTGGGCATCGTCCCAGGAGGGTCGACGACTTCTGGGCTGTGATGAACTCAGAGGCTACTCTCCCAAACCCAGTCCAGCCAGCTGATGCTGGGCTGCAGAGAAGCTCCACTCAGGAACAAAAGAACTCTAGACACTGCCTTTCAGCAAGTTGCTGATGAGAAATCTTAGGCTCCAGAGCCGCTGATAAACGCTGTAAATTCCAGAAAACACCCAGCTTCACCTGACTCCAGGTCTTCAGGCACTGACACCCAGAGCAAACACCACTGCTCTCAGGTCATGGCCTTTTTCTCCTACGCGCTTCAAATGATCCTTCCTGTGATCACAGGTCTCCTCTACAGAACCTCAATCACAAAAGGAGAGGATATTTCAGATTAAACGAGATAAAAGTCCATTCTCACCCACACCAATTTCAAAACTCACACACCACTCACATCAATAAGGAAGTCTGTCCAATTCACAGCAGCCTACTCAAGAGCATTGTTAAACCAAAAGATTAGATGCTTTGCTGCTTTCATACTCATACCAACCTTGCTACCCAAGCAGCTTTTGCGCAAAAAAAAAAAAAGCCATTAAAAATTGAGAGAGAGATAGTTCAAAGAGAGGTCTCAATCCTGAAAGATGGCATGTCCCTCCTCTTTCCCCTCACACTGCTTCTCTCCTTCCCCTTGTGTTCCTCAAAGCTCATTACAGAGGTGCTCATCACAAAAGAGAACTAGACTTTAGACTGGGCTGCCATCTGCATGCTGAAACGTTCCCTGCTTTTATTCAGAAACAGCTTTTACAGCGTCTTAAAACAGTCCTCTTTCCGGGACCACGGAGAAGATGGACTGCAGTTGTTACAAGTATCAGCCGTTTATTGACTTTATATCTGCTCCCCTATACATTCATACCTCTGCAATATTTACACAGTAACAATATTTGCACTATTCATGGCCAACCTGGTCCACATTCACTCCTGCACATTAATGAAACAAGCGCCAAGAGAATACAACTTTGCAAGAGATGTGCTTAGAATTTCATTTCCTGATCGTGGCCACGCGCTTCCCTAACACACACACAATGCTCTAAGAAGGCAGAATTATCAGAAAAGATGACATACCAGCTGTTACGCTTCTTATAAACCCTCTTCCACAGTTTTCCACTTAGAAAACTGTTCCAGAGAAGCAAGACAGGGCAGTTGGCTCTGCCATAAGCAAAGGCAAGCTGCTTTCATTGTACTCAGCACCACCTCATAGTACTTTAAAGTGAAAAACATACTCTTGATGAGGATTACCCCCCCCCCACATAACCAGAGACTAGACTTTAACTATACATATTTTGCCACATTTGTCTGGGTGAAAATAAGAATGCAATTAAGCAAGCAGAAACCAACCCTCCTAAATTTGAGAATGATGAGAAACAGAACAGTACTTCCAGATACTTGGTGGCAATCTTGTAAACAATGGGCTTTTGTTCTGATGAAGGACAAAATCAAATTAAAATATGATTTTATATGCCATGGAATCGCTTTGCCAAAGAGACATCCATGTTAATTTACTGTCGCATAAAGGGGTGGGAAGAGGGGTGGAAGGAACTCTCTTCCTGTAGTGCTTTTGGGGTGAGAAAGGGCTGCAAAGGAAAGGACTAGCTAAACAACCTCCGCAGAAATTTCTAACAGACAGTCTCTCGCCTACTGTCTTTGTCACTGAACATAACAGAACCCTCAGTCCTCCATCGATTCCAGGATAGGCTTGCCTAGAATGGTAGGGATTGGAAAGGACAACTGGAGATCGAGTCCAACCCCACTGACAGAGCAGGATCACCCAGGAACAGATCCAAGCAGGTCTTGAAAGTCCCTAGAAAAGGAGACTCTACAACCTCTGGGGGCAGCCTGTTCCAGGCTCTGTCACAGTACAGAAGTTTTTCCTCATGTTGAGGTGGAACTTCTTGTGTTTCACCTTGCTACCATTACCTCTCATCCTATCACTGTGCACGACTGAAAAGAGACTGGCCCCTTCTACTTGACACCCACCCTTCAGCTATTTGTAAACATTAATAAGATCCCCAAAGGTACCTAGGTCAAGTACCAGACACTGGAGGAACCCTGACCATCAAAGCTAGTAAAAGAGATTCTCATTAATTTCAGCAAGGGCAAGATCTCTTCCCTTTGTCTTCTTTTCAAGGCTCTTATAAGGAAGATGTATTTTTACTTGGACATTCTGAAAATCAAGTCACCTCTCAAAGTGCATCTTTATGTTGTGATAGAGTTTAAACATTCACCTCCCTTCCCAGCACTAAAGACCTCCTGATAAATAACTCAGACTCACACTGTTTGAGAAAGGCTTAGAAACAGAGACAGACATGGTTTCCAATCCAGCTCTTTAAGGCTGTTTAATAGCTGTTCACGGTTTAGCATCCCTTGATATTTTCAGCTTGAGCCTCAGTCTGAAGTGAGAGATTACTCAGAGCCTGAATGTTTTGGAGAGCAGGAAAAGTCCATACATTATAAATGCTTTATTTGTACTTCATATTTTAAGTACAAATTCTGAGCCCTTTTCCTCAGACACACAGGCCAACACCCGCAGCCCCAGCCACCCCTGGCAGCTTCTCACCTCAGCCAGCCCCCAGCCAGAAGGGATGACTGGCTGCACAAGGCACTGACATCCACCCTTGGAATTTTTCCTCCACCTCTTGTCCCACAAGGTCATCTCAACCCAGGACACAGAAACTTTGGACCAAACAGACTCTCTCTTCCATACGCCACGTAGAAAATGCTGATCTCTGTAGCTTTAACTGGGTAATTGTAACATGTACCCCCCCTACTCTCCCCCGAAACAGCTGTGGCACATTCAGGGAACAAATTACCTTTGCAAACAAACCCCATCCATTTCCAGACCCAACCCAACCAGAGCACCTCACCTGGATGCTCCTCCCATCTCCCAGAAGGCAGAGCATGCCAAGGGGTAAGGGCTTCACACATCAGCCCCATTTCCTCCCCCTTGCTCTCCAGCAGCCTACCTGCATCTCTGCCGGGCTCCTCACACACACTGCCTCCATACACAAGCTGCCCATTACTTCCACGGGGAACTGAAGCCGGCAGCTGCCCTACAGCCCCAGACACACAGTGTCTTTAAACCCTCCATGGCTTGAGCTTACCATGCAGTGGCAAGAGCACAACACCCAGGAGAACCTGAGTCCAGAAAGTGTGCTCCTGCCTGCCTCCACTTCTTCACTCCCCTACAGCCTCCTCTGGGCAAAATGATGCAAGTCCAGCTTCTGATGAGGCCCAGGTCTCTAGCCCCCATCAAACCAGAAACCTCTGCCTCCCTTTCCCACACCACTGGTCCCTGCCTGATGAGAAGTGATCTGTGCTGCAAGAACAGCCTTTCTGCTGACCTTACCTTCTCCCCACCAGCCTATGAATCCTTCCTGACCCTCTCAGGCTCTTTTTTGATCTGACTTCTGTTTGGAGAGTGGCCAGTCCCCCACAATGGTTTCCAACAGCTTCAACTACTGCACTGCTCTAAAGTGAAGCCACTAGAGTGGCAGCCATGGAGATTAAAAGACCTTCCATCACTCTGCTCTGCAAGATACAAAGCCATTTGGACAAAGCTGGGTGATGCCACGTAAGCAGAGGCGCTCCAGCAATTCTACAGCATCCACTAAAATTGGCTAAAAACATTACTGTGCACCTGATCTTTTTTACTTACCTCTTGTTGCAAGCAAATTTTCCTCCCTTCTCCCTCTCCCTCCCCCCCTCCCATCTTACTGCTAATGCATCAATCACCAAACAATTTGAAGACAAACCTCCCATGAGCTTCCAGGTACTGTGAAAGTAAAAGCATAGTCTGCAGAAAACCCCTGAGCCTTGTAAATGGAACAACGAAAGATTCATTTCTCCCTCCTGTGCTCACCTGCAGCCCAAGCAGAGGGTGAGTATAAGGAAGTCTTGCTACCAGCCCCACATGTTGCCAACTGATGACCCCTCCCCAGCACCCAGGAGCGGGCCAGAAGTGCATGCACACCCAAACGTGCAGGGTATGTGGTTTCTGTCATCCCTGGTCACCACCTAGAAAGCTTTAGTTTAGTAGGGAAAGGTCTCCCCTCGCAGACTCGGATCTGGAGCATGCTGGAGGTGCAAGCTGCTGCCTAGCAACACAAGTGCTCTGCAGGGAGGTCGGAGCATGCCCCTGTCCTCCCACTGCAAGAAGTCTCCCGTGCACAGAGAAATACCTTCACAAGGACACAATCCTTCATAATTTCTTGGAAAGTCATCCTGCACATCACCAATTACAACTTCTGTTTAACAACAGACTCACCAAATCCTGAAGAGCACTGGCTGTGCCTTGGGTAACTGCCACAAGTCTTCACTTCCCACATTGGCTGTGTGTGCATTACACCCCAGTGGCTTACAGAGCCCAAAAATCCCAAATTCCTGCCTGTCCCTCAGTCTCCATCGCCTTTCAGCCACTTCTCTATCGCAAAGAAAGAACTTGACTCACTGCAGACACATTCCACCCCAGACTTACCTCTTATCTCCTGTCTCGGGTCTGGCATGAGCAAAGCTTTTGAGACACCAAGTCCTCCTACCTCCGGAGGGCAGCCCCCTTGTATGCACCACACAGAAGCAGGGCAGGCAGTCACCTGCTCCTACAGCCGAGGGTCTGACAGGTATCACAGACCACCAGACAGCTGCACAGTTTCACCCCTGCTAAAAAAAAAAATAACCATTTCCCTGTAAGCACCGACTGCGAGGGCTTGGAGTGAGTGCCCCTCTCCGGCATAAACACAACGACACTCACCTGGGCACCCCGAAACAGCCCTTCCCCACCGCCCTTCCCCGCTCCTGCGCGGGCAGCGGTTCACCTCGCCTTGCACCAAGCTCTAAACAATTCCCTAAATAACCTCAAACCTACGTGCAGCCCGATGGCAAAAAAACCACAACAACCACGAACCACGCACACCCCCTAAAATGTGTCTTTTTTTTTTTTAATTATCAGGATAAAACTAAACGATTATAAACAATGCAGAGGAGCACAAAAGATACTGCCAGTTCTTGCCAGGATGTTTTCTTCTTCACGATACACGTTTGGGTGTTAAGGCAGCAGGAGCAGCAGTTGCCCAAAGCACACAAACCTTACTGTAACTTTGAGAAACTGCAGCTTACAGCCTTTTCCACCAGAAACTTGGGATTCTTTGAATCTTAGCAGAGACATCAGTCCAGGAATAGGCTCTTTAAAAGCTGCTGCTTAATCAGGCACTGGAGGGAGGGAGGGTTCGCACCCTTCTGCAAGTTTCCATCAGACCCCAAAGGAAACTAGAGAAGCTTTATCACCGCAAAACTTTCAGAGGCAGGTAAGAGATTTCTCAGTCTCTCACCGTTCCAGACACGGTCGCGGTACCTGGAAGCAGCCAAGCCGCCAAAGAACCGGCACCTTTGCAACAGGCTCCACAACATCCCGTAAAAACAGGTCCTCGCGCGTTTTGATTTAAACCCCCGGCAGGAACACTTTTCCCGGGAAGCCCCAGGCACGTTCGCGGCGGCGAGTGAGAGCCCCTGGATGACAGAAAACACTCCGGGCGCCTCCACAGCCGCAGGGCCCGATCCGAGGAACGGCGGAGTCGCCGCGCCAGCACGGACGGCTCCGGCCCCGAGCAGCCGCTCTTCGAGGAGACCGGCGGGGAGGCCCCCGGAGGGCGCGGGGGCGTCCGCCCGGGACCGAGACGGAGCCGCAGGGCGGGTGAGGGTCCCTGCCGGGAGCCCATCGGGAGCGCCCTGGCGACAACCGGTGCCCCGGGCTCCCTCCGCCCGCCGCGGGGCTGAGGGAGGGACACGGCAGCAGCCGCCCCTCAGCCCCGTCCCGCGCACGGCGGGGGCGGCCCTGCGGCCATACTCGTTACACCCAAACTTTTTTTTGTGAAAGAGAGAAAATTTTTTAGAAAAAAAAAGAAAAAAATAAAAAAAAGATTGCCGCGAGAAAAGCCGCGCGGCAGGACTCACCTCCCCAGCGGCTCCGCTCCTAGGTCTCCATACCGGCACGGCCCCGCCTGAGGCCGGCTGGCTGCGGACGGACCCCGCCGGGGAAGCACAGGAAGCTGCGGCCGGCGGGGGTGCCGCTGCGGGGGCGGCGCGGGCCGCCCGTCTGCGCGGAGCGCGGCTTCCCGCCGCCGCCGCCACCGCGGAGGAGGAGCAGGAGGAGGAGAAGGAGGAGCGGACGCTGCCCCGCGTCGAGTTACGGCGGGGCGGGCGGCGGATCCGCCGCGCGGGGAGCGGAGCGGGACAGCGCTGCCCCCGCGCTCCCGGCCCCGCACGCGGCAGGTGCGCCCGCCCGCCCCGCGTAGCGAGACGCCGCAGCGCCCCCTGGCGGCCGCGCTACGCCCCTGCCCGCCCACAGCCCCGGCCCCGCCGTCCCTAGCCGGGCACCGCGGCGGCAAAACGGCGTCGCCAAAGCCCCTAAAGCCCCGTAACAGAGCGAACAACAGAAAATAGTAATTTAGCAATCCCCTAACGCTGCTCCGAACTGCCCCAAGTTACTCGCGGGCCGCGTTTCGGCTGCGATCCGCGCGGTGCCGGCAGCGAGTGGCCGGGTGCCGAGCGCTGCGAGCACCGCAGCTCCAGCGGGAGCGAACAAGAGGCGCGCGGCTACCTGAGCACTGCGCGGGCCCTCCGGGCATGGCGGGCAGCAGGACAAGGCACCCTCCCCTGTAAACTTTCTAATTTATAGCGAGAGGCTGGAATACCGCTGCTGGGCCTCTTGGGTCAGCTGCCCTGGCTTCTGCTCCTCCTGGCTTTAGCACCTGGTTAGCTCAAAACTGCTGAAGACCTTGATCGCCGTAGAGACCCCCATACCACGGCTGGTCCCAGCTGAAAACAATGGGGTTTATCAACTTTGTTCTCATCAAATCATCGCCAAGCTGGTGCCAATGTACATTCACCCCACCTGGGGCCAGGGCACCTGAGAGGAGCAAATGAAGACCCCTCTTGGAGCACTACCCCAACCCCCCTGCCCTTTCTCCCGCTCCTCTGACAATGCTCAAAGGTGCTCTGGCTGCGCACCTATAAACAAAGCAAATCCAAACTAGGTATCGTACAGGGACAACAAAAGTAGCAGCATTTTCACTCATTAATCGGACTATAACCATCCTCTAAAACCAGTTTTGACTTGAGGAGCTGCTAAGGACGCTTTGCTCTGCAAGGTGAGGCCAAGAAAAAACAAACCTGACAACTCTTCCTCATCCCAGCTTCAGGGAGGGCTCAGGCACACGTGAGGTATTCTTACATACAGTAAAGGAGCAAAACTGTTGTAGTGCAGGAATGTGACAAAAATCAATAAACTAGCCCATTTTTACTGCCTGTATAAATCTTTTAACTAATTAGAAAGAGCCAGTATGTTGCCAGGAGACCTTGCTTCTCCATGTGACAGAGCCTTCTTCACCAAGATGCTAATACCTTTGCTGCAATTTATAACCTCTGACACCTCAGCTGCTCTTTCATTTCTCCTGGCATGATTACAGTATAAAAGTGCTATTTTTTTTTAATTATTTATCAAGTCACTTACTAAAGTCACTTTTTAGCTGAATTAAAAGATTAAAAGCCTAGAAATAAAACATCCCATGGACTTTGAATTATAGAGCTAGGTGAAGCTGTATTTAATGATAGCTTGGATTTATTTTGAACTTTAAGTGAATACATAAGGCAGTATCATTAGACATTCTTTAGCAGTTTATAGTAAGTCAAAAAACCTTAATGCTACACTATATGAATGTATACATTAGTCATTAAAAAAGAGGGGAATATACCACTGACTGATTTTTATTTTATTTTATTTTTACATTTTCTTTCCCTTATTCTGATCTCATCTCAGCCCATTGTGGAAAATAATCCATTGCATGGACAAGAGTAATATGATATACAGCTGTCAGTCTTAGGTAGGCTCAGAAGGAATGAGAAGAGGAACGCAGTATTAACAGAGCTGAATACAAAGCAGAGGAACTGTAGGAACAGCCTGCCATGCACCAAGCCTTACACTAATTTCAGATATACCACTGAGGAAGTAACAAGACCTGTTGGGGCCTTTGTTTCTGACCTTTTGTCTTTTTTAATATGTTTGTGTCACAGTTTAGGGTCAGGGTGGCCCCTTAGACCTAACAGACACTCTCTGTTAACCCCCCTCCCTCCCCAAAGGGGAAGAGAA
>JANIJG010000371.1:20712-48281 GCA_024611175.1 Megaceryle torquata | reverse complement strand
CACGAAGGGGTGGTGTAGGTTTGGAGGGGGGGGTTGGGGGGGGGGGGGGGGGGGGGGGGGGGGGGGCGGTGAAGAAGCAATCTGTCCAGGGAACTGAGATAGACAGTTCAACAAGAACACCCAGAAAGATAATGACTTCATCTACTTGATGACCAGTGTGAAATATTTTAGTAGTCTCAAACCACTTCCTTGAAACTAACAGGGAGATAACTGGAACTAAGGCAGTAAGGAAATGGCTATGCTCAGGTGGTCTACTGTTATGCAAAGCGAACTCAGATATTTAATGTAGTTTCCAAGATTATCAGGACATCTGTAGTGCTCACTACTACCACTAGGCCTGCACCTTGCATGGGCAATCAAAAAACAAAACAAAACAAAAAACCCATACTGCACTTGCCTAGAATGCCTATTACAACTGCTCAAACTAGATATGTAACATCCTCTCTCTAGGCCTGGCTAATGGTCACCCACTTAAGCCTACACATGTTGGTGGAGGGTGCAAGTAAAGTCCACAAAGGCTTCATGCTTCCAGGCCTCAAAGGACTCCCTGCTTTCCCCAGAAGATGCGCTGAGATTGGCATTCAGCTTCCTCTGGAGGAAATCTGTATTTCTTAGATGGTTAAAAACAGGAGATAAGTATGGTTTTCTTGTAAATGTCAAAGCAGGCTAATCTATCATTTTTCATTATGATTATCAGGTTTCTATCTGTACATCTGCACATTCAAATGTGTTTGGAAATCTGTGTCTCATTGCAGATTTTACCAGTCATCATGGTTTTGTTCAGAGGCAGAGTTCTGTTTGCCAGAATGGGTTGTTCCTTACTCTGTTCTCAAGGAAGAAGCAGAGTGGAAAGGATAAAAAAAAGACTTTTCTTCCCTCCGAAGCAGGCAAGGCAGTTTGGGGACAAGAATGGCAGTGTGGGATCATACAGTGTGTTCACCATGCAAATATTTCTAAAGGCATTCTCCACAAGCTTTCAGGGAAATTCTACCTTGTACTGCGATAATCAAGGCCTCAAAATAGACACAAAAATACAGACTTCAGGCTACAATGGAAGTTCCTTTCTCCTAACCCATTCTCTCCTGTTGATTTACATTATATTGTAGAACAAATGCCCATGCTGACACACAGCCATTAGAGTGACTAATTACAAACAAATATTGCAATCAACTCCATTATGCACAGACCAAAGATGGAAACATTCTTTATAAATAGGGTCTATTTGGAAGCTCAGTGGGACATCAGGGGTTGCTCCCTGCTCCCAGCACCACCACCACACACTCCCACCCCCATGGCCATGGCTTGCCTATGCCTATTATCATTTAAATGCAAATACACCAGCACAGTTAGAGAGGACCCCTTCCCAGTTCTGTCAGACAAAAGGCTTCTCATCCCTCTCTCACCCACTCTGGTCTTGTTTTTCTCTAAAAACTCATGCATCACTTACATGCAGTTCCGAGCTGCAAGGTCCCTGTGTATGAAATTTTTGGAGCTCAGGTACTCCATCCCACTGGCAATGTCAATCATAAATTTGAGGAGTGTCTGAACAGGCAAGTTCTGAAAGAAGTAACAGTTTAAGTCCTGGAGACATTCAAGCACGGCTGGCAAAACTGCAAGATTTGCTGCTAGCTTACTGAGTAGGAATGGGGGATGTATGGAGAAGGTGGAATGGAGGAGCTGGTTCTCAGCATGCATGGAATGAAATACTTCAACATCACATCTCACAAATTTCTCTGGTATTAAAATCCAGCTATCTACCAACACCTTTGGGAGACTAACCCTGAACTGATCCAAGCACATTCTCTGAAAGCCCATACCCTCCCAGAAGGAATTCTACAGTAAGACAGGCTTACAAAAGGGTTTTCCCCAATCCGTGACATCAGCAGAAAAGCATGAAGGTCTCCATGCTTCATGAAGGGCAGGATCACCATGGGAATTGGGAGACGGCCCTTGGGACGGCTCCGTAGACTGACTCCTAATGAGGACACACAAAGCAAAGCAGTTTTAGGAAACAGATCAGTCCCAGGGGGAATCTTACAGGCGGCTGTGCCTTTCTCTTACAAATCTGGAGGAAAAATATGCAGCTTTGGTGGGTAGGTTCTATGATCCAAGCTCCCTTGCATGGCTTCATAGCAGGAGGTGTTAAGATGCCTCTAACCCTGTTTACTTCAGAGGCAGTACTAGGGCCTCTCAGCTCTCCTTACAGGACCAGCTATAACTGTTTCTAGGATCACTCCAGACCAGACATCCCCAAACCCCATGCTCTGCAGAGCAATCTCCACATTCTTGAAACTGTTTGTAATCTGTAGTACCTGTCCACTAACATCTTGCTTCTTACTTGGTATGTTGGAGAGGCACAACTTCCCTTCCCTCTCTTTATCCACCAACCCACCTGTCTGCATTTCACAGCACTTTAGACGTATCTCAGCCAGCCAAACTCTCCCAGTAGCATTTGGAAGAGCCAAGGAAATGGCTTAAAAAAGAGATGCTTATTACTGGCGTATGAGGGCAAGTGCTGTGAGCACCTACACACAAACACACTCCAACTCCCCCCCTCCAGGCCCAGGCAGGAACAATGCTGATGCGTGCAGGACTCCAGGTGGCTGCACTAGCACTGCTGTTGGGCAGCACTGGGGGAGACTATGTGAGGCTGGGTGGGATTGTGCAGGAAAGAGGAGTGCTCTGTGACACACGCAGCAGTGCTGCCTTACCAATCAGCTTAGTGACATGTGGGTGGTCAAACTCCTTCATACATGCAGCCTCTCGCAGGAACTCCTCAATGTCAGTCGAGGTAAAGATGTCCGCTGGAAAAAAAAAAAGAAATTTTAAGTTTTTTTTCCTTTGTAGGTGGCTCCAAAGGACTTTACAGATAATGATAATCAGGACCTTGTTCTTTGTGGCACAGCACATTCTCTCAAACCTAGAGCTAGAAGAGCCAGTTTACAGCAAAGAAGAGCCTGACACTTCTGGGATAGGCAGTAGCAAGTACACATCAAGAACATCTCAGATTGGTTCCTGGCAGAGTAAGGACCTGAGATTATCAGAAACAACTTTCCCTGGAAGACATGCAAATCATGTGTGGGTTAAAGATGTAAGAATTCATTAGCTAAAAGGACCTAAACTACAATGTCAAGGAGAAGAGCTGTCCCACAAAATTAAAGAAAATGCTGAAACCTGAGGAGATGGCCTGGAGCCCGTGGCTTGCACAGACCACAATTCATCTCTGAAAAGGGTGGCACGAAAGATCAATATTTTTATGTCTTCTAAGGTGCTACAGATAAGATTTCTTAAATAACCACAGTAGTGGAGAGCTTGGACCAAATTCAGCAGTGACATACATCAGCATAAATTTAGAGTCGATTATTTCTCATTACTAATACTCAGATTTATTGAAGTATATCAATATAATCAAGAATTAGCCCAGTGGACTACTTCCCCCACTGCTGCTGCTGAATTTAGCAGGCCTCCAGTCCTGCTGCAAGATCAAACTCAGACCTGATCTGCTTTAGGCAAGTAATTTTAATATGATTCAGACAAAATTAGATTCCCTTTTTACAGTCAATGGAGAAAGGAAGGTGCCTCTGGAGGGTGACAGAGTTCCCAAGTTAGATGCCTGAAGGTAAACAGTCTGACTACACAAAAGCTTGCAAACTAATTAGAATTATTGTTGAAAGTGGATAAAATTATGCAAGTTACACCAATGTGGTACTAGTATAATTAGTATAAACTGGTATTCTGTGGCAGCCAAAGTAGCTCCAGATCTAAGTGAGTGTGACTGCTTTAATTCAGTCAGTTAATTTTTGCCTTACAGCCAACAGAGGCGAAATAACATAGTTTAACATATATATTCACACATATATGCAGATACTTGCTTTGACTTATACCTATCTATTAATCACTCTTCTTGTTACAGACTTCTGCCTGATGAGTATTTAAGTTGCCCTCATTATGTACACTCCTCAAAGGACAAATCAGAAGGGAGTTAGACTACTTAGTTAAATATGCCTGACTGAGCTGAGGTAGCTCGTTGCTGCATTCAGCCCAAACACTCTTCTGTTTATTCTAGGATATATGCTCAGAGGAATACCATTTTTCACTGCTGACTTACTGGGGCAAAGCAGACCTGTCTGAGCTGCCTGTGCCACACCGTGTAGTGCTGTGTTCATTCAAGCAACTGAACAAGATTCTCTATAATAAGAAGTTGGAGCTACAACTTGGTTTTAGTTGCACTCACCACATGCTAGGTGCTGTAAAAGTAACTAAGGTGGTACAGGTCCTTCCCTGAAGAGCTTCCACTACAAAGACTGACATGAAAGGGATGGGAGACAGCATGGGTAGAGTGGCTGAGTGGGAAGCTCAGAGAGGAGTAATGAGCATCAGGGGATATTTGCCGGAGAACAGGACAGATCTTCCACTTACCTTTCAGCATCTTCACTGCCACTTTCTGGAAAGAGCCATCATCTAGCTTCAGTAGTGCCTCTCGAACTGACCCAAACTCTCCTGTGAAATGACCAGAGGAGGCAGTAAGGAAACAGCTTCTTGTGAATAAAGTATGATTCACAGCAGGTTCACCCCAGGGGTCACTGGCAGAAAAGCTGAATAACCATAAGAAATGCAGCTACCAGCTTCATTGTTCACTCTGCAGTTCCAGCCCAAAGCTTTCAGCATATGCATGCCTATGAGAGGTGGCACTACCGGCAGACAGAGGCCACTGTGGTAGCAGCCCCGAAGGCAAAGGAAAACAAAAGGGAAAGAAAGCAACCCCTACCATATGGATGATGCAGAGTCAGAGTATAAGCTGGGATCCCAGACAGACATTTCTGGGGAATTCAGACCATGAGGGATGAGTCTGAGTGAGGCTCTGGTCAGAGAGGAGGCTATCAGCTGGAGAAGCAAGTGGATGGGGTTGGCTGAGGAAGCTCTCAGTGCTAACAGCCATCAGAGCTCGGTAATGGTGCCAGGACTCAACCACTGTAGACACAATCAGGCCTTATTTCTCAAAACTCAGGGAATGACTTCTATGAATCACGGCTGACCAGACAAAACATAGAACACCTACTTGTGTGTCCATGATATGCTGTTTCACAGGAGGAAGTGTTTACCCTGCTGTGCTCTCTAAGGGAGATAAGAGGAAATGCAACTGGCCAAACCCTCTTCAGATTAGTTTAGCCTGAAGTGGCTTTATACCACAGAACAACATCCTCTTTGCATTAGTCTGGCTCTAGATTTGCACTCCCTCATTTTTTAACTGCTTACCCCACCCAAAATGCATTAGCATGAGGAACTCGGGTATTGAAAAGGAAGCAAAATAAATTTAAAAACGCGTTCTCTTTCCAGTAGCTTTTCACTAGAGTCCTTCACTACTCTACAGCACATGCTTGTTTCACAATAATCATGAGAAGTGGATCTGACCACAAAAGAAGAAAACGGGAAGGGGCACTGGCATTCTGTACTGCTTCCATGTTACAGAGCTATTGCTCAGCTGTAGAGTCAGCAGAGCCCAAAATACTGCAGTCACACCATCTCATAACCTGCATGCTGAGTGTGGCATTGGGGGAATGGGGCTGACAACCCAGACCAGATCCTGATAGCTAGTGGCCTCCCACCAAGGCCATCCCCAGGGCTCCCACTGCAGCCTATTTCTAGTGTTACCCATCGCAGGAACGGCCCAGAAGGGCTGAAGCAGGATCCCAGAAACTGGCTAAGAGCTGACTCTCACAAACAGATGACACAGCTGTTTCACTACTTAGCATTGTTAAGCCCTCTGAGACCACGTCTGCAGGAAGGTCATGTTCCTGCTTTGAAAGTAACACATTTGTTCTAGGAAGGATGGAGCAGAAGAATGCTCCCAGGGGGAAAGGGTCAAAGAAAACTGCAATAAAACTAGTCTTGTAAAGAAAAAGGAAGCCAAACTCTTCAGCTTCCTTTTGCTTATGACCCTTGACTCATGCTCTTCTCTTAGTTACTGGCTTTAGCATTTTCACTTATTTCTAGAGACTGCCTTAAGCCTGAGAAGTAGGGAAGGATGATTCAACAGTTAGCATACTGGCCTGCCATTTGGGAAATCTAAATTCAAAACCAAGAGTTTCTGGACCAATCTTTCAGTTAAAGTCTAGAGAAGCATCCCACCTTTATTCTGCCCAATCTGCCTGACCTGAAAACCTCAGAGAAATGTTAGGAGCACCTGTGAAGGAGATCCAGATGGAGATCCACAGTCAGAAGAGCTCCTAAGGACTTGAACTAATAAGTACAAATGTCAGCAAAATTCAGTACCTGTTCTAAATGTGTCTCTGTAAGAGCCCAAAATAAACTCTGGAGTCAAACCACCACAGATGCTGAGAATACCTGAAACTATCTTTTTGTTTTTGTTGAGGGGTTAGTGTTTGAGTTAGGTCCTCTGTCTCTGTGTTGTGTCAGCCCTTTTAATACTTAATACACGCTTACGTAAATGAAAGGAATTCTACAGCACCACTTTATTACTAGAAAGAGCAGAAGTTTAATTGAATATTCCTTGGCTCAAATCTGAGAGAAATTCACACATCAGTGATTCAACAGTACTTTGGAAAGCTAAGGTCACGCTGCAGTTCATGACTCTGTAGAGCCATATTATAGGAATGTCTTGGCTAATATCCTCTTATTTATGCTAAACCTTTGAAATGTTTTATCCCAGCAGAAGGGAAAGTTCTATCTGAATTGCCATCTACAAGCAGAAGGAGAGAAAACGGGCTGCTAGCAATTGCTTCTCCCTGCTCAATGGAAAAGGTTAACAAAAGTGGGACTTTCAGTGTAAAGCCTGGTTCAGTTTTGGTTCTTACCCTTGCCCAACATTCTTCCCAAGGTGAACTGCTGTTCCTGGATTAGGACATCTTTGAGTTTTGTCTTCAGCTCATCACTGATCCCTATGCTCTCCACTAAAAAAAAAAAAAGTAGGAGAAACTCAAATACTCTGTCACACCGTAAGAGTCACTTGTTCTAATCTCCATCTCCAATCCAATTCCCATACTGTAAGAAAGAAAACCTGAGACAGGGTTCCTTTCCATGTCCTCTAGCCTCATCACAGTCAAGAGGCCAATAACTTTCAACCACAAGAAAATATACCGACAGTACTGAAAGGGAGAGGGTGTGATGATACCAACCTTAAACACACCAAGAGCAACAGGAATACAGAACTATTACAAATAATGCTGAGAAGACAATATCCAGTCAGAAGGGACATGGATAGACACTGGTTCATACGGACTCATTTAAGCTGATGGAGCTGCACCAGTTTTCAATGACTGCCTCTCAGACTATTTTAAGTACAGTACAAGTCTCATGGCATCTGGCTGAGAAGGTAACTATGTCCAACAGTTTCGAGTCACCAGATTTAATGAAGAGACCTTTAAACCCAGCAGAGCAAAGTCAAAGACAGCTGGAGCGTCATCCTAATCCAGCCACGCAAGCGCTGTTACAGAGCCATGCCCTTGCTGAACCAGGAGACACAAATGGATCTTCTTAACCCTGGCCATTCCCGGAACTCAATCTCCCGTTTGAGATGTTACTAATTCCTGGCCTTCCAAGTCTGAATAATTGTTTCATGCTTGCAACACAGCTCAGCACATTGAGTTTAAAGCTTACTGCTGATATTGTTAAGACATTTATCTCACTGTTGCATGCAGTAGGAGTCCCTGTCATGTGAAACTGGGGCAGGGGAGTGGCAAATTTATGCCTTGCACTAATATATACAGTGACTGTAGCTGTAATTAGCAAGTGCTATGTAATTGGTATGGCAACAGCAATTCTGGCCTTTCACCTCTGCCATCCCCAGTGTCTAAGCCTCCTTGTAAACTAATGCCATGTTCTCAATCCAAAACCACACATTTCAGGGAAAACAAAAAGAGAGCATAGTACATGCATGAACACAGCTTCTCAGACAGAACCACACAGGTCACTTTACTTACATGTTGCTTCAATGAGCTCTGGGCCCTCCCTGTTGAAAGACCTGGCAGCTCTGAAATGGACTGCTGGATCCACTCTGCCAACCACACTGCCAAAGGCATGGCTAGAAGGCAGAAAAGACAGAGCCATAATTACATGGGCCATTCACTTCTAAAAGGGTGTGTTGAAGAGCATAGATGATTTCTCACCCCTTGCCATATAGATACTAGACTATTTTGTTAAAGAGGGTGTAACTGGAGAGGAGGAACAATGGGTTTTTCCTGCCTTGCTGATGCACCTAGAGGAGGAGGGAGCCTTCCAAAAGAGGGTAATCACTTATCCCAAGTGGCTGCGAGAAGCTGCAGGTTGGGGCAGTTCAAAAGTCACATCAACAGAGACGCTGCTGCCAGAGGGATGTTGGTGAGATTCTGAGAAGAACGGGAACCTTGCTTACAGCAGGGAGCAACCCACAGCCAGGCATCAGATGCAATGGAGAGGAGACTTTCCCTGGGATCCAGGGGGTTCTGGGCAACCAGGAAGTTACAAGCAGCTGCTACACTGAAAACCAGCACAGGATAAAGGGCCCAGCTCATAAAAACACAGAAGGTGATTCACCTCTGTGTCTTTTCTCCTTAAATCTCTTAGGCAGCAGTTCTACAGACTTCTAGAATTACCTTGATCTAATTTATAGTTCCATATTCTAATAAAGCCCAGCTACTGGCATAACATTTTTCCTACTGTACTTTTGGTGTTGCCGTTGTGAAGAAAAGGCAGGGCACTTTCCTGCTGGTGTCTAATCCAGGATCACCCCCAAAATTGTGAAGAAATGGTTATTCAAATAAAGTGCCAAAAGTACTCAATATGCAATGCCCTTTAATTGAGCCAGAAACCACACTAGACAAGGAAGCAAAGATCTCTCTAATCATCACAAGCAGAACCTCTCTTACCCAAACCGAGTTTCCTTTCTTCTTTTTCGAAGGAGAATAAGAGCCAGGGCAACAGCTGTGACCAGAGCTGTGAGAATTCCTAGTGCCACAGGAACCCAGGATGTCCCATATGGAGGTTGTCTCTGGCCACCTAGAGAAAACACCAGTCAGGAAATAAAAGACTGTCAATGGTAAACAGACCATACTGGGATATTTCTTCTTCCTGCTTTTAAATGGAAAATTCATGCTGCTGGATCTGGTGTACACATTGGGTCATTGTGCATTGGAATTTGGCATAAACAGCTATTCAGTTAATCATCAGAAAAACTATCAGTTTCACACAGCATAGGCAGAGCAGATACATCCAGTTATCAGAACCTATTCTTAGCTTTGAGCTTCAAGAAAGTAAAAGCCGCTGCTCCAGATTATACTACTTTACATGAGCTCATGATCTGGACAAAAAAGTTGTTTGAAATGAGCATTTTCTGTGTAGCTTTCACCTTGGCCTGTTTTGAGGTAGCCAGCAGAACCTTGGCCAGGCTGTTGGTTTGTTGTATCTTTTCAATGTCTCTACCAAAGCAGAAGTACCCCACAAGTTAAGAAACAAGTTAGCCAGCCTGCAGGTTCAAATTCTGGTCTATTATTTGCTTCCAGAAGATGTACACTTTTGACTACAGAAGTGTCTACAGAAGAAATGGAGATGCTGCCAATCTGAATAAACTGCCAGGGAAGGTAAGTAGTGTGGTTATGAATAAAAGAATATTATCTATGCTTGGCAAACAACAGATAAATTAATCTAATTCCCTGAGAGATTTCTTCTCCAAATACAATTACTAAAGATTTAATAAGAAATTGAATGGGTTTATTAAAATCTAGGATGGCCCTCATATCTCCAAATTATTTAAGAGCAAACGAGCAGGTAACAGGTCCCTGAAGCACCTCCATCTTCATTCTCCCTTCCTCACCTTCAGCAGTTGACTGTGCTTTACCAGAAGCTAAGGAAGAATCATCTTTGACGATATAAGAAATCCAATTATATGTCATGTAAGTATAGGTAAACCTGTCCTTAAAATATATGTTAGGTTAACGGGCAGAGATTTGGATGAATCTCTGCATAGGTGTGTGTGAAAAGGAGTCAGACATCCTTACTAGCAGAGTCCTGGCAAGCAAAAGGCTTCTAAGACTTGATTACTAGTTACATTGTCCTTACCATCCAAGTTTTTTGACAAAGCAATTTCAGTCTAATGAACCAGCAAAGCTTAAGGAAACTGAATTCTGGAATCAGAAATCTGCATCACTGAGGAAGCAGATCAGTACTTCTCTACTTGAAGCAAATTATCAGCTTTAGTAACCAAGCTCTGGGTTTTATGGCACTCCCTCTTGCTGCACCTTTTGACCTGGCCTTCAAGGCTGATGATGAGAAGGTGAAGGGATCAGAAACAGAAGTGGAATGAAAACACAACAAAAGGTAGCTCAAATCCTCTCCTCAATTCTCAAGCCAATCACTTGGGCTCTTCCTGCCAAACAAACAGGGCAGAAACAATTATCAACACTGATGTACAAGGTCCTCTCTGATAGTTAACAATAAGGTTTCTTCCCCTATGGGGAGACAAACCTCCCTCAGCCTGTTTTTCTAGTCTCTGTCTGCTAGCTGGCCTGGTGAGAGAGCGGGGATTAAGGTCACCTTCTGGGAGGTCCCTCCAAAAGGAGGGTGGATGTAAACAAAACAAAATTAATTTATGCTCTCTGTTTCTAAACTGCTAGGAATCGGGAGCCATCCCACAGTTTATAACAAATGTGTCAGAAATAAAAATGAATATTGAAATTCGGCTTCTCCTCCTCTGCCCCACAGATCACTTCTTCCCGCTCGCACCACTGAGCTGGAGAGGATGGCTGCAGCCCAAGTAAAGACCGAGCTGCCTTTCCTCCCCAACTCCATCTCTCTCCCATCTCCCCCATCCTCCTTTTCCAAACAGCATATGCCTTAAGACTGCACAAGGCAGAGAGAAGACAGTGTTATTAGATGAGCTTAAAGGAATATTTCAGAGCCCTCTGATGATGAGAGAACCCACTTGATTTCTATAGCAGGTTTTATATCATTAAGGTGTGCAAAGAACAAGAGTCTCTCCTGCATACAATCATGAAGATTACAGATGGCAAAAAGCTATTAGACCATTCTGTTCCCATCCCTGCAATGAAAGAGGAAGTTTTCTACTGAGAATGTTTCTGAAAATATTAAAACAATCTTTGTTAATAATGCACAAGATCTCTGCATAAGCAGGGTGGAGCTCCCACTAGCTTTGCTGTGATGACAAATACGACTTAAAGTTTATACAAGCTTAGTCATCCTTAGTGCTGCACTGAGAGCTGGTCAGAAACCACCCCTGGCATTTCTCACATAAAGCAACCAGTGCCAGTTTGCTATTTTAGGAAAGGAAGCAACTTGTATTTTCTACCAGGCCTGAAACAAAACTGCAGTCTTTCTGCAGCTCTGCTGCTTAAGGCCTGTCAGTGTTTCCACAGTGAACCTTTATTTCCATCTTGTAATGCTTGTGAAATAAAGCTATGTGCTTTCTGACAGCATTTGGCCGAAACAAGCATTACTCCTGATGGTACTTATTTTGAAGTGGTTTGTAAATAAAAACAAGCGAACATATTGTGCTTTCAGGATTATCCCATTCCAGCTCCCTGTAAAATGCAAACCCTATATATTCCCCAGGGCTTCTCGCCAGTGCTGACTACTTTCCAAAGGGATCTTCTAAACCTTTCAGGTACTTTTCTCTGGTTTTCGGTGCCACAGAAAATACCTGAGCCAAAAGCAGAAGAAAAAAGAAAAATTATGAGGCTGATGCCTAACCTCTAGTAGAGTCAGCTCTGAACCTCTGCATTAAAGAACTTGAGGGCTTTGATCCCACAGTGACTGTGTACTCACACATAAGCCTCAGTACTGACTATCAGAGGCATTGGGTTGCCAAAGGCCCTTTCTAAGTAATGTGCACATTAAAGCCAGCATTAGATGTACTACCGCGAGTAAGGCTACAGTTCTCTCCTGGGTACTCTGCCCTATTCCCCACCTCCTGCTTGCCTGGAAACCTCACTCTAGGTTCCTCCTGCCATCCCTAAGTGTGGAGGGATCAAAGTCCATATGATTCCTTAAAAGACATGTGGAGCGGGAAGAAAGCAGCAGCAGGTAGGTCAGCACCAGAGACTGTTGTCTTGTCCTGCCCCAGGAGATGGGAATAAAACCTCAAGAGACTGGGATTTTTGCATGATCACACCTCACTGACTTCTTACCACCAATCCATATTTTTATTCAGAATGTCCTCCCTTTAATTGTTTTACAGGTAGCATTCTTCTTTCCCATCTCCCCATATAACATCTTGCACTTCTCCATAGCCTGACTCCCATTTTCTACTCACTATGAAATACAAGCAGCAACCAAACCAGTGCAGATGAGACTAGCTGCCCTTTATCCCTAGGAATGTAGTCCATACATGCTTTGCTCCCAACAAATCCTTTTACATGGTCCAGATTGCATGGTACAGCTTCTGTACCATCATCTCCCTCTTCTACCAGTAGCTCAGCTTTTCCATGGAGAGACCTGAACTGGTTTAATATAAACACATTCAGTCAAACCATTACAAAACCCCATGTGGCCATAGTTTAAATCAGGCTCAACTCAAACCAGTCAAGCATGGCTTCAAATTAAATCAGAGAACCTGTCAGAGAAGTTTTCTTTCACATTTACTCTTGTAAATGTGTGTGGCTCAAGCCTAAATGAAGGATTTCAAATCTTTATTTGCACCTTTTCTGTTGTGTCTCCCCTTGCCCGGCTCTGCAGCCAAAGCACTGTAAAAGCCCAATAAAGAAGACACAACAGTGGCCAGAAGCTGTTTTGTTTATACCAGCTCTCTAAATATTATTTACTTTCTACTCTGCTTGATGAAGTGTGCTGTTGTATAAAGCCACGTGGCTCAGTCAGCTGTAAGCACTGAAAGGAGAAGAGTCAGAGAAAAAGAGCAGTCCCAGCACTTCTGACTTTCTTCCCCAAAGTGAAGGAAAGGCAGTGGACACTCACCTATGACTTCTTGGGCTTCAAGCAGGAAGAGGTCACTCCAGGGTCCACATCCTGCAGAGTTCAGCACACACACCCTGATGATCAGGTCTTTGAGAGGATTCCACATTGTGAGATTAGCTTTTGTATCCTGAACGATCATCTCCCCCTGAGAGCAAATGGCAACAAACTGTAAGCTCTCTTGAAAGGAACCTAGTCTAAAACTTCACCTCTACATCTAACCCAAAACATTAGTATGTACTTCATTGGTGCTATAACCAGGGTTAGTAGTTGTGATTCCTGGGTCCTAGTCTCAGTGTTGCCACTAACTTTGGCTGTCACCTTGGGTATCTCTTCTCAAAAATTCTTAATCATTGCCCAGAGCATAGGGAAGAGAGGCGTAAAGGAGACAGGAGGTTTAATGATTACCTCCTTTGAGGTCCTTCCATGAAAGTTGCTATAGAAATGTTTTGGGTTGGTTTTTTTTTTTTGCTATTAAAAGATACACCTCCTTCTTATGTTTTAAACAAAAAGATGTGCTAACAATACTGCAAAGCAGCTGAAAGTTTTAATCACGGGAGATGCCTGTCTCCTGGGCTGTTGTGCAAATCCCAATTAGCTTTCAAATTTCATGTCCAATTTTCACTTAGGATAGCAAGGCTAACAGGTTTTCAGTAATTTTGTGGGTCTTCTTCATACATGTGATTAGCATGTAAAGCCATGAAGATTTGGCTGCCACCACTGAGTCAATGTAAATTCAATGGGAACTTGAAATATTGTCAAAGTCAATGATGCTGACCTAGTATGAAAATGGGCATGCACAAAAGGAAATAAGTCTCTTTTCCCTCTAGCTGTCTATTATTACAGGCTTGTTCATCATTAATAAGCACTGGCTAAATACATATTAAGCAAGAAACCATAAGAAATGCTGTGAACTTCAAAGGCAGACAGATACCTGGGAAAGGTCAATGCTGGAGAAGAAATGAAAAGCCTTCTACCCTGATGGGGTCCTTTCAACTCCCTACATATTGCAAAAAAAAAAAAAAAAAAGAATCCACAACCTTCTTTCTGTGATTTAGAGAATAACTTATTCACTTGTTAAATACACCTTTGCTTCTAGGATTTGGAAAGCCAAATCCCAGTCATAGAAGAGAGAAAGCCCAAATCCTGCACTGTCTGAGCTGCCTTAAGACAACACTAGAAAGAGGTGTAGAGAAACAGAATTCTCTCTGTGTTGTCCGTGTTGTAAAAGGAATCTCGGAGAGCTGATCTCTTGATCTGTTACCTGAGTGACATTATCCTGAATCCACTCCACCCTGTATCCCAGGACATTTTCTTTCAGCACATCTGGAGCCACACCTTCCCACTCCAAAATCAGACCAGGATCTCTCTGGATAACATGGATATTTTGTGGGGTACTGCTTGGAGCTGAAAGCAGAGGATAGAACACCATCACTCTGTGCAGGAAAATAAGGCACTATCCACACTGAAAATGGCTGAAGACAGTTTCACCCCCTTTCCTGAGATCACCTGGAAGAGAGAACGTGAGGCGAGGGAACAACTTCAAGCCACCAGCACTTTGTTTGCTTCAAGTGGAAGATAAGGTTGGTCTCTTGTTTCTTTCCAAGCCCCCAGTGAATGGGACATTCTAAGCCCCTTGGCTGGATCAACCTGTGTATGGTGCATCATCCCTGTTAAGCACACCTGAGTGCATATTATTATTTTATGTTAGGAGACCCTTAAAGTGGACAAGCAATCTATTAGTGTAACATTTCCTACATGTCAGAAATAGCAAGCAGGAGCTCAGTCAAGTTCATCATCATCTCTTTCAGATTCAGAACTGCTTTCCTGTTCTTGTCTGTTATTTGCTTACCAAGCTCCAGGGTCTGGAAATAAACCCTGTCGGTGAATGGGGAGCTGCCCATCTCATTGCTGCACTGCACACTAACACTGTAGTTGGTGGAATGCTTCAGGCCTTGCACGCTGTAGGCAAAGGGTGGCACTGGTGTGACTTCAGTGGAGATCTCCTGGCCATCTGGTGACTCAGCTACCTGTGCCAAGAGTCAGAGAAAACTGTTAGCATAAGCCATATGACTAACAGGTCCATAGGGATAAGAATTCATTTAATGGTTAGTTTAGGAATGTGTAAGAAGAGATATGGTACCACTGGTGTTTCAAATACTGAAAACTAAGAATCATGAGCCATGCCTTTATTTGGTTTAAGTGACATCACTCTCCTAACTTAGGCAGTAAACCAATTTTCCAGCAGCAGAAAATTTGGCTCCATATTTTAAAACATTTCCTTACTTATGTTACAAATTCTACATTTTATTATTATTCTGGGTCAGAATTATATTAAAGACATTGTGGGCATTGGTAGCTTGGTTCAACTAAACTATTTCAAATTAAGCTGAAAAGAAACTTCACCACTCATGCAACTATTTTTTTTTCCACCAAATCTGAACTTTTAAAAACATGAAAGTTAATTTAAATCTGATATCACAATGTGCTTTTAATGCACAGAGAGGTTCAATGTTCCTGCTTTTGTACTGACAATAGCAGAAATCACTGATAGCTCCTTAGCTCAGCCCATCTTTCTTAAGTGCATATAAAATAGCAAAGCTGGGAGCAAAGCAAAGTGTACTGACAGAAGAGAAACACTCATCTGGACTTCATACTCTTTATGTAGCAGTCTTTCTCCCTGCCCTTCTCACACACTTTTAGTCCACTGATTTAACGAATAAAAAGGAAGAATCTCAAGTTTCCTTAATAGAAAAGCATATTGTTCTCATTATCACTGTCATCCAAAGCAAAGATAAAACAATCAGACTTCGTGTAAAACTTTGTCAGTTTGATGATGCTTTTCTGTTCCAACAGTCTGAAGAGTGCTCTTACATCTGCCCCCTTTATGCCCTGTAACACAGCCTGTGTTAACAGCCAGCAAACACGGTGATTCCCTACCCTGTCCCCAGAAGCAATCTGCCTGTCTGAACATGGTGCTCTTGGGGCACCCCCTGCAATTCCTGAGTGCCAGAAAGCCACAGACAAATTTCAATCCACCACCTCTTTCTGGGAGGCTGCGAGTAGAAGCGCAATCGTGGGGAGCCAGGAGCACGTGTATTTTCACATAGAAATGTGGGTCAACGTCTCCCACAATCTCTCAACATGGGATAAAGAAGCAGCACAGTTTTCTGTCAGCAGAGGATTACTGCCAAGCTACCCTGCTCCTAGATCCAAATGCAGGAATTTTGTCCTCCCCAAACAGAACAGAAAGGGCTTAGAAAAGGGGTGAGTGTCTGCTGAGCGGACAGAAACTGAGCTACTCTGATTTGGCCTCTTTTCCACATGTCCCATCCCCGCCCCCATCCCTGCCCCTGCCAAAAGTGAGAGAGGGGAACTCAAAACCCAGGGTGATTAGCACTGCAGTGTGCAAGCCAGAAAGAATAGGCTGTTCCAACTGGAGATAACTTGTGTTGTAAAAGAGAGGAAGAAAACCATTTTCAACTTCTACAATAACAGAAGCAGCAACAAAACCCTGAGACTGGGGCCAGCTATATTCAGGCACTCTTCCTACCAGTTCAGTTAAAACAAGATGATTCTTTTACTTATGAAACTGAATCAACATCAGAGCATGAAATCTCTAGTTTCTCCCCCTCAAATAAAAAGAGGACTGTAAGTAAATTAGCTGGGCTGCTTCCACTGCCACTGTAATCAGGTAGGGAAAGCACAGGGGCCCAATATTCACACCCGGAAGATGAATCCATAGGGAGCGTGCCTAGCTGTGCTTACATGGCCCACTTCAGGAATCTCCATTTCTTCTTGACTTATCAACTGTTTGATCTGATTTTACAGTTAAGTGAGCAATGCTAGAAGCTAACTCTGTCTGAAGTTGGGAACAATGGTACATGTGCAGGAACCTAAAAGCAGCAGTCCAATTTTTCAGAGACATTGAATACTCAGCACCCAGCAGAGCTAAAGGATAGTATCACCCTTGATTTTATGTGCAGAATTGGTCTTTTACAATAGAAAACAAATCACAATTTGGAGGCAGGGCTTAAAATTACTCTGAAACTTATAAATAGGCCTGACTTTTTATCAAAACATCCAATCTGTCTCCTGCCTCCATCACTGCCACCTTTCCTCTACCACATCCTACACTTTGTAAGCTCCTCATCCCTTGGGCTCACGGGTATGTCTGGATCGCACCATTTCCTCTGGTGCTGCAAAGCGCAGGGCTAAACTGGCATGGGAGTCACAGGCCACTGCACTGGAACAAGCTACCATGGGCCAGCTGCTCCACCCTAGCAGGACATGGGAGCACCCTGCAGCTATTCAAGGGCACTTCCCACAGAGTGATATGTGCTTCATTTATGCTTCAGTGTGGTGTAGCTGCTACAGAGCAACTGATGTGATAACCTGCTGGGAAGAACAATGGGATCAGTCCCAAATTCTCAGCTGGACACTTCATGCTCAGAACTTCATGCCCTGCTCTTTAGCACCTCTATATGTACTGAGTTGCTTCCTGGTAAGTTTCCATGTTTTAAAACTGTAGAATAAAAGTTGAAACACTGATGCTAAGTGGTTCAGAGAGCAAAAGACTGCCCAGACAATGCTGCAGCTCAGGGGAGTCCCATTCTTCATGCAGGGCAGGGGCCATACCTGAAGAGTGCAAGAATGCAGGGGTGCACGGCCATCAAATCCTGGCACCCAGACCACGCTGGCATTGCTGCTGGTGACTTGGCTTACAGTTACATTGAGAGGCTGGAGAGGCATGGCTATAAAGGAAACAAAGAGACCTTTCAGCATACAGAGAACTGAGCAGGTATTCACATGGAAATGGAAGGGGCTGGAGGCTAGAAATTATGCAATGAAATCACTAACAGAAATGGTACAATATCACATCTTTAGAGAGCGTCCTCGATTGTCATGAATGAAACTATTACTTTAACATGGAACAAGCTTTTGGCACCCATTCTTTAAGAGTCCAGCATACTTGCTTGGTGTGTGTATAGGCAGCAGATGATGTCTTTTGACAGCAATGCCAGGGAGCAATGTTTACACCTTCCCTACTCAGCCCCCTTCCCTGCCCCCTCCATTGCAATGCACAACCCAACCCTTCCACACAATCGTCCCTGGACCTTCATTATGAACCAGGTCAGGGCTTTCAAATCCCTCCCCTCATTCCCAGTCCAGCCCCTGAAAACAGCTCTGACAGCACCATCCAAAGAGTGGTTTGCAGCAGTGAACCCAAATAAATACCCTGCAGCTGGATTTGCAGTGGATGAGTGAAAGGCACCACCTCAGGGTGTCCATTACAAACCGCTTCTGAAACACCCTGGGATGGAGCCTAGGCCGAAAACTTGGCCTCCCTTCAGGCCTGGGACAGATTAACTCAGAAAGCACTCTGGTTTGTAGAGGTGCAATTTAAGGCAAAGTTTGTGCCTAGCACACAGTTGATACCACACTGCGACTGAAGGGCAGAGCCAAGAACAACAGCAGATTCCGAGAGTGGATATTTTTCAGGTGTTCGTGCTTCCTACCACCACCGAGCAGCACCAGAACATTGCTGATATTGCCCCTCTACTCCCACTCTGACCAGACACCTCCATCATTTAAGGGCCACAAGTATGTTGTTGCATTTATCTGAGTTCTTCAGCTTCCTTTTGGGATCTTCAATGCTTCCCTTTGCCTTCTCTTCTACTCCCACTGTAATTCCACAGTTACTTCTCATTCTTCCCAATATACCCCTCACCCTTTCTTTTTCACACCTGAGTCTCTGTTCTTATTTAGGCATCTCACGCCTAAAAAAATTACCAGCTTCATGTATAGTAATCTCTCCCCTGACTTTCTCTCATTTAAAAATAATTCTATGCTGCTGCCATAAGTAATACTTTCCCTGCAGCACCTCCACAAGTTGTATCCTCAGGAGCTCTCTTTTAAAAACTCAGTGGTCCTCAGGACAAGGCTCTGCCTATAGATCAAATTTTCCATCTCTGAGCTGTATCCTGTGAAGAGCAGCAGTACAAGAGTAATTGAAAAATCAGGATTCTTTCAACTCCATCTTCTACGCTGCCATAGAGCACCTTTGTCTCTCACTGCACCAAGGACAACCACTCTACTGCCATCAGCATCTCCACAGGATCACCCTGTAGGATAAATGCATAGACCAAAGCCCCTCCCAGACCTCCACAGAGGGCCTGGAGGAGAGAATGGGATAGGGAATAGATGGTGACACAGATTAACCCTATAAAGCCTTTATTGTCTGGTTAACCAGTTACCAGGACCCAAGGCAGAGGGCTGCCACCTAGATAAGGCCAGTGTGCACAGATGGGAGGTGGAGTAGCAGAGCACAAGTCTGGAGTGGAAGATGGGCAATGAGTTCTTTGCCTTTCAGTGAAAGGTCTTTGTGAGTTAACTTAAGGCTTTTCTATGCCTTGGTTTCTTTCCCTTTTGATGTTGGATATTCAGGTTTGTAAGCTCTTTTGGGGGGGGAGGGATAAAAGCTTGCTTTCATTGTTTACATGGGTATCACTGGAACTCTGTCCTGAACTCTAAGTCTTTTGTAAACAGTCATCACTTTTTGGGTTTAGTAACATGTAATTTTCAACACTGGGCAGCAGGCCCAGAGGAGGTAGGGGCTATACCATCAGTGAGAAAATGTAATCAACTGCTAACATATCCACTCTGTAATGGAGACAGCCACCAAAAAGGGTCAGCTTGTAGCACCTTCCCTTAACTCTACAATCTGTAGAGGGGACAGAAAGACCTCTGGCTGGCTCTTTCCTGTTGTGCTCTGAAACACGAGAATACAAGCCTAAATTCTTAACTGCACACGTGAAGGAGAGCAAAGCCAGTCTGAAAGCAGGACCTTGAGTGTTAAGATAATGAGACTTAACTTCCTCTGGGCTCATAGAGTGGTTGGAACAATGGGGCTTTGTATAGGGCTGGGGACTGAGCTACAACAACAGTAATTTTCTGCTTGGAGTACACCCAGCACATTGTGGGCACTACAGAGAATAGATAATGAACAACAACAGCAAATAGGAAGAAATGTCAACAGTTTGTAAATGTCCTAGCAAAAATATTTGTCCCTGGAAACACAGAAGAAACAAAATGTTTAATAAATTGTAGAAAGACTTGAGAGTCTTCATTAGCAGATGGATCTGTGTAAGAGAGGAATGCCCTCATTATCATGCACGTATGGACAACTACTCCCAGGAGTAATTTCACTGAAGTCTACATGGTCATGGGATCAAGGACTAAATAAGCATCATCTGGGTGTGCTCCTGTTCCTGCTGATGTCCTTGTTAGGAGCTTTGCCTTTATTTTAATAGAGGCTGTACTAGATCCTCAAAAGTTTTGCTCTTCACAAGAGCCTCATCACTTCCCCAAGTTTGTAACTACTCTTTTAGATGTATCTTTAAAGGTATTCCAGATAGAAATTTTACAGCTACAGCAATGAACTTGCTACTTAAAACCTGTTTTTTATCTCTAGGACATGCCAAATATTGGTGCAACATTTGCCAAATCACTTAAGTTTGCTCTTGCTCAGCTCTAAAGAGTGCATGGGTATGTGCACAAGTGTGTGATGGGGATAAGTCCCTCCTAAATAGGTTGTGTGGATTCAATGACCCCTATGGAGAACTCTTACTAAATGCAATTGCTGGGAAATGAAAATTGAGGCATTTACCACATCATCTTATTAATGGTTAAAAAGAAATCATGTGTTAGCATAAAAAAAAAGAAAAAACTTGTTTATGCTAGGTGTTATTTCAAATTACAGCATGTTGAGGTTTTTTTTTAAAGCATAATAGCTTTGTGAACTAAATTCTATTCCAGAATAAAAATATCCATAGAAGATACGTTCCACAATAACTAATCCCCCTGTGTAGACAAGCCTTTAAGGCAACAACTCCAAACATTTTTAAATTGAGTTATAAATCTTACTAGTCCAGCACACTGCGTTCTTGGCATAGCAGTAACCACAATGTCCCAAAATAAAATACACTGTAAAAGTGGTTGATCTACAGCTGTTTTTAAGCTACCCTGTAATGAATATTAGCTAATACGACTCCGAGTTCTGATACAGACATAAATGCTCACGCTTATTTGCTGCGACCAATAAGCTACCACTTGGAACAAATTACTTTTGTGACATGTCTCTCCTGAAACTGATAATCATGTAATTTAATGTGCATTAAAGCATGACTAAAAATTCAAATGCAGAAGCATCTCAATACGAAGAGAAGGCGAAGAGTTGATTGCTGTATTATTTCCATTTCAGTCACTTGGAGGAACAATAAACGTGACATCAACTCAGGGACTTCCAAATGGCAACTGATCATGTAAAGGCTAGGAATTATTTGTTTGAGCAGTTTTTTTTAAAGAGCAAAGAATAAAAAAAGTGAGGATGAGCAGACTTTGCTGGCCACCAGTGATCATCTTCCTTGCCTTTTTTTCCCCACACCTAATGTGATGTCAATAGAAGCAAGCAGAAATAATGGTCCCTCTAGTTCTAACAAGACCCATCTGTCTCCAAGAAGGAAAAAATTTCCCCAGCTACAGATTTATATCCAGCTTCATCTGGACTTGACAATTTGACTGCTCGGACTCTCTCCTTTCCAAGAAAAAAAAAAAAAAGAGAAAGTTATTTGACATCACGTTTCCGCTCCTGAATCAGATGTGGTTTGTTATCCACAGGGTGGAAGATGGCCCTGCATAGTGAGTGGGAACTGCTGTTAGAGGACAAAGTGTTGTTTTGACTGATGAAAGCTCCAACCAGTCCTGGTTGCTGACAGCTTTGAGACAATCCCTTGCATGAAGGAGCCCTACTTTCCCTCCCCAGAGCAAACCCAATCCCTTGCCCATTTTCTTGCCCTCTCTCACCTTTAATTTGAACAGTGGCTGTCCGAGATGAAGACAATCCCTTTACGTTGTGAGCTTCGCAGGAGAAAACTGTGCTTTGATTAATACCTGGAGATCAGCCAAGAAAGGAAACACAAACAGCTATATAATCCAGCTTCAACCTTCAGCAGAATTTCAATTATGTGTGACATCCGGCTCAAGCTGTAGAGGCAATTAGAGGGCTGAGCTGAGTGCCAATCAAAGGCACGTGGATTTCAATGTAATTAACATGCTAAACACTTTTTTTTTAATGGAAAGAGTGGGGTAACATAGAAAAACTTTGTCAGTGCTTTCTGAAGCTCCCATGAAAGAAGGATGAATCTGACAGAACAGCAACTCACAGTGCTCAGTTAGTAGATGTCCACTCCTCATATTCTGGCAACTGTCTCAGAAGCCAGGATTGTGCTGAAGCCTGTGCTTATACAATGCCCAATGCTCTGAACCTCGGCCTGCCACCTGAGCAATAGCTATCTTCTAACTGGGCTATAAACCCAGGCAAGCTTCCAACCAGACACTGAAGAATTCAAGCTAATGCTCACCTGTACCTCACCTTTCATGAGACTTTTGAAGATATGCAAAGGAAGTAGAAGTAGAATGCTACTGCATCAGCACTGAAGCACTTTCCAGAGGTGATATAATACAGGTGAGGATTACTCTCCCTCTCTTCCAGGAGCATCTATCCATCCATCTCACAGGGTCTGAACATGGCATCATACTGATGTCTGGCTGCTCCAAGATGCATATAGGTATTGCTAACTAATCAGAATTGAGACAGATTTGCAAAGCTGCCTGGAGAAGTGCATCCAGCTTATGTTTTTTCACTTGACTCTCGGTTGCCTTATCTGAGAAAAGAACTGGCACGCTATGGGCACACAGTTTAGGAGGGAAAAAGGTTTCAGAGCTGCAGAGAAAAGCTTGCACAGTGTCTGGCTTTGTCCTTTGATTCATCTCCCAAGCCCAAGATTAACTGTATTGTGAAGAAGGTGGAGTGGAAGAGAGGAAGGACTGCTATAAAGTCAAAGAGCAAAGTACTTTAACTTCCTCTACTCACCCTAGAGAGCCAGAGGAAAAAGCTGCCAGCAGGCTGAAGGCCAGGCAGCAGCACAGCACCTGATGTGGTAGGTATGTCCCAAAGACAGAACCTAACACAGCCCTGCCCTGAGGAAAACACAACACATACCACAAACCACGATCTCCTTGCTCTCTAGAACCATTGCCAGCACTACTTTCCAAATACAATAATCCCTTTATCCAACCTACTGCTTGCTGAATCTTCTCAATGCTTCTTTTCTAGACAGTACTTTTTTTTTCTTCAGAATGTGGTACTTTAAGCTATTAACCAACTCTCTTTTTTTAACTTGCTTTAGCAATCTGACCATGCAACTTATGTCCTGCTACATTTTATTTTTTTCTATTGCAAAGACAAGATCTACCCAATGGACATCAATAAGAACAGAAATGGCAAAGAAAGTTACTGCTGATGAATATATATATAATAGTAACTCATTTGGAGAATCACTAGGAGCAGATGCTCTTGAGGCATCCACACCACTGACCCACAATGACAAGTTTTGAGAGGCACTATGGGATGAGTTCAATGAAGGAAGGGAGACTTGTCTTTTTTTATTATTATTATTGTCTTTCCCCTCTCAACTATCAACCTTCTCAGTTTCCATTTCAACGGGAGCAGTTGTCATTTCCAACTCTGAACAGCATTGAGTGGCTATGTAAGAGGGGGATCAGATGATAAAACCACTGCAAATCAGAAACTATTTTGTTTTGCATATAGATTAGGTTCAAAGAGAAGGTTTAATAGAATTGGATAGCTCAAAGGATGGCCAAAGATGTACATAAAGAAACTCCCCCTGGGTGTAACTGTATTAACACTCATGATGAGGCCCCAGAGACAACTCTTAGTTGTAAAACCTTTTCTTTCAAATTAACTAGTTCAACCTTGGCTCAGGGCTGCTGAGAATAATACAGCAGCAGCAAAGCAAAGTAACAGAAAGCTGTTGGACAACTAATTAGAATAAAGTTACATTTAGGAAGTAACTATAAGAATAGCTGTGGTCAGGTCTTGGTAGAGATGCATCACCCCTCCCTTAAAGTGGGCTGAAGAGAGGCCTGAACACCTATCGGCTCTTGAGTTCTTCAGCTGAATCTGCTGGGGAAGGCAGTCTTACCACCAGGCACCTAGTGCCTGCTCAGGGCAAACCCTGGTCTCTGAGGATACAAACCAGCCTACTTCAACACCAATACAACCACTCTAAAATTGTCAAACAAATACATGAGGCAGTCAGGTTTTAACAATAAGAGCAGCCAGCAAGCCTGCAAAGCCAGAGATGGGGAGAAGAGAGGGGAAAGCAATGCATGACACAGCTGTGCACAGAATGGGGAGGTTGCATCTGTTACATGTGAATGCTTGGAGATTTCCAAACTAAATGTCACCAACAGAGTCACTTAATATAACTATCAACACCCTCCACAAGCTGGAACGAAAGAGGCACCCAATGCATCATCTGTCCAGTAGCATCTTTACCATACTGCCAGCCCCACCCAAGCTCTGTAAGAGCCTGCGCACCTCAAACCAGCAGAAAATGCATAGAGCAAAGATCACCCCCTCAAGATTATCTGGCTTTTTGTATGTGATCATGATCTCTCAACTCTCATTCTCCCACTACGTGGCTACCCCGTGCCATCAGGCACGATCAGAAGAGCATTCCTCCTCTTCTGATGCTCAAAGTGATCCCCTGCATTGGCAGCAGCCTTACCTGACACATTTAAGATGGAGGGGGAGATGTCTGGAAGCCCCACTCTAGAGTCTCCCATCCACCATACAATTGTCACTGGTTCAGGGGGACCAACAGCAGCACAGGCCATATGAAATGGGACATTAGGGGATACGGACACATCCTCGGGTTCCACAGTAAAGTAGGGCACACCTAGAAAAGCAACAGACAAGTGATAATCACTGGAGAAACTCCTTCTGTCTCTTGTTTATTTCCACCAATACCGGTGCCCAACACTGGACACCTGACTGCCCTGTGCCTATGCCTAATCCGACTCCCTTCAAGCCCTTCACAACAACCAAGGGTCAGACACGCTGGATCACCTCAGAGCATGAATATCTACATACTCCCACTAGAAGAAGTCAGAGTAAAGAGTTCCTGCTTCCCAAAATGCCTTTGAAAAACCTTTGAGTCTCCTTTAGGACTTCCTTATGAACTAGCTTTTAGTGGCAGTATTTGCTCAATTTTTCAGCTGGAGAGATTGAAGTTTAAAGAGGCAACAGCAGTGGCAAACACCACTTTAAAAGACACCTAATCCAGCTGTAGATACTTCTTACCATGCATTAAAAACTGAAGCTTGTGAATGTGTTCAACTAGCGGCTGCAACAAACCCATAAATGAAGAATAAATACCCCCTGGTGAGAGGCTGAGATAGTTTAAAATGTTCTCTCCATACCTTAACTGACTAGAGCTGCCTTCCAACATGCTTCGACACCACAAGAACCAGGCTGCCTTGGAGCGAGGGGTAATTTGTTTCAGAGCTGAAGACTATCCATAGACAAAGCCCACTTGATATAACCATCTGCTCCCACCCTGGAAGGGCACCCACTTGCTACAACAGGCCTTAGATCAGTCCCATAGGGGAAGGAAATGCAGCCACAGCTCTAAGCCATCTCAGGTCATCTCTAAACTGCAATAGCTGAGCATAACTCAACATATCAGGGTATGTGGTTCCTCTTATGGGCAATGCCAGAACTCTTCTGGTTTCAGTGCTCCAAACAAGTAACACAACATTCACCAGCCACCAGCACCAGTGCTGACCCTGGCAGGACAGCCAATGTGTGCTTCTGGTGGCTGGTGGAAGAGCTGAAGGCCAAGAAAGTTTCCTTTTATGCTTAAAGTTTTGGGCCTGAAGCATAGCTGTTACCAACTGCATCTACACCAAAATGAGGTGTTCTCAGCTGGAAAAAGTGTGTTCTGGAAACTGCTGATCTGTCACCTCAGAAACAGAGGAACTGACAACACTGTGCACTCACATGCTTAAATTACACAGTCTGACCCTGGGCAAAGATGACAGGCCCATGTAGCCGCAGTTGGTGTGGCAGATGCTAAGCACCTCCAATGGCAGATAATTAACATAGGTACCTAAATAGGTATCTAGAAGCCTAACTCTAGACATTTCTCCCATGCTCCAGCTGAAAGTGGTGTCCTCAATCTTTCATTGACCTTCTAGTTGCTGTTAGCATCTATCGGGTGGCAGTTTCTTTGTGCTTTCCTCATCTCCTTGCCAGTCCCTTTAAAGTGGCAAGTAAACGAATGAAGTCAAACAGGTCTAAAAATAGGTGCCTTCAAGAATGATGGTGCCTATCTGTGCAAAGGTTAAAGATCAGGACAGCTATATACATCATGATTCACTGCTGCTTTTTGCTTCAGAGTTTTCTTTTATTTATTGCAGTCATACATGAACAATAAAAGTGAATGAACTTTCCAGGTAACAGCTGTGACACCCCCAACTGCTTTGCCCTCCTCCTCCAAGAAAAATTAAAAGGGAAAAATACCATGGTTTCTTCTACCTGTGAGCAGGATTCCTGCCTCCTATGCCTTCACCATGACACACAAAGTAAACTTTCAGGAAGATCCTGCCCAGCTCAGCAGGTTCTCTCACTTTGGGAGCAGCCAACCAGATCACGCAAGACCAAAATTACAAACTCTCATAGTTCAGAGAGTGCAGATGACTCATCCAGCTCACAAACTCACACTGTCCCCATGTGTGTTATCTGGACACCTCAGTGTCTGTGACATGTTTATCCTCCCAGTTCCTGGTACAAGAGGTGAGTACAGACACCCTCCCTTTCATGCACCATGGAGGTACTGAGCAGCCAACCACCAGGAAAACAGCAGCAAAGCAAGGAACTGAGCCTGCCTATTCCCCATTCCAAGCCAGCACCCACTCTATGGGGCCGATCTGGTTTTCTACAGCTCAGTTTTCAGATAGTACTAATTCAGGGGTACATGTCCATACATGTGTGGCTGGGGCTCTGACTGGAGCCACACAGGGGCTAGCAGCCCCAGGAACAGCCACATAGTCTGAGGCACACTGCAGTGTGGCCATCTTAAAAATATGAATTGTTTCTTACAGAACTTTCCCTCTGAAATCACACCTCTGACTATCTCCCTGGGCATCAAATGCTCTCATGTTCTTGGTAAGGCCAGACTCTAGTTTCTAAACCAGTAAACACTTTCAAAAAAATTTAGCTTTTGAAAAGCCTGAGGGTGTTTCATAAGGCCAAACATTTTAGCTATATGACAAAGACAGTGCAAATACCATTGCTACAAACTCTGCCTGAAAGAGTGGAACTTGGGTTAGATCACCAGCAGTCCACACTTGTTTTGTGTGGCACACTGAAAGATGTCAGCACCTACTGAAGGCTGCAAAGACAAAAGTAAAGATCCCTCCTTGTTCAGCTGAAGAGGACAACGGTCATCATCAATAGAGCACCCAATTCTAGATAAAGCTGGTACACCCAGCTAAGAAACATAGGCAGAGGTAACCGTGACAGTGAGATTGACAGGTTTCTGCATTCCCTGGTGCTTTCATATGCTAACAGCTGATACATTTTTTAAAATCCATCCCTTCATGCTACTTGGTTGTGTGTTCGGCCTTGCTCCCCCCCCCACCCCCCAACACTCCTTTTTTCAACCCCATTCTTACTACCAATACGAACCAATTACATTCACCCTCCTATGCGCATTTTCCAT